>BSBK01008014.1:0-35000 GCA_027943335.1 Chamaecyparis obtusa | reverse complement strand
CAAAATCAAAATCAAAATCTGAGATAATTTACTATGTCAAAATTGTGATTTAAAATTTTCGGACCGAGGACGGTCTACTGCTTGTATAATTGACCTTCTATCATCACAGAAATCCAGTATTCAACTTAACTGATTATCTTACATCAAACTATCACAATTTTAACTTGGTCAACTATGGTCAACTCATGGTCAAACCTAGTCAAACTTAGTCAAACTTGGTCTTCTAGACCTCCAAATGATGCAGAATGCATTCTTGAACGTGTTTAACCACTTCTCAAATCAATTAACATGCTTCTAAACTATTCAACGCTAACTTTTCTTGTCAGATTTCAATTTTTATTCTGAAGGGGGCATGGTATTGCATATCATTCAAAGTCTATAGTCTAATTTGAAATCATATCTTTATTGAAATGATATCTTTCCTCTGTAATCGAGACAACAACCACATCTAGTTGCTGATTCATCAAAAAGACCTCATCACTCGGGGCAAATCAATCATCGCTTGGGGCATATCAAATTCATTGAGATCCATATCAATCTAGTATTCTCTTAATCTTGTAAACTATATTAGTTTTTTGTAACCATCGGTTCATTAGTGTTATTTCCTTGGTTCTTCGTAATTGAAGGGTTCAGATGTGATACCAATGTGATTCTTATCGACAATCGGGTCTAGAATCGGTCACTCACTTCTTCGCAATCATAAGGTTTAGAATCAAGCGTCTTGACACTTTTTCGCAATCATCAGTTCATTACTGTTATAGTTAACATTATCTTTGGTCATTCAGGACCTAATATCTTTGAATCCTTCAATCAGTTTCTATTTCATATCAATTCCAATTTCAAACATTAGTTTCAACATCATACACAGACTATCTTTGAACCACTGCGCTTCACACAATAATTCAAAGAGGGGCAAAATGTAATACCCCAAAAATGGGCTATAGGTCCATTAACCTCCTATATCGACACATCAAACGAAATCAACATCAAAGTCCTAACCTAAGGCACATCAGCACATTATCGAATCTTAATTGATTATCTTAATTTTGCATCAGGGAATATTCCTTATTTCTATTTATCCTAATTATCTTTAATTTAATGATTATTTGGCGATAAATCTTATTTATCTTAAAGTTTGATTAATTGAATATTTTAAATATTTAATTAATTAGATTTAATACTGCCACTTAATTATTTAATTGGATTTAATTATATTTATTCCTGAATTGTATTATTTCATTTTGACAATAAATCAAATATCCTATGACTAATTGATTAAATTCTTATTTAATTAATTAATGTTAATTGTCAAATTTAATAATATAGTTTTTTGAATAAATGTTTGATTTAATAATTGATTAACCCATAAATCAATTGTTTTAATTTAATATCAGTTAAGTTGAGGATAAATCACTTTATTTATTTATTTAATTCATAATTAATTATGCACATCCAAAAAATAGTTAAAATTTAAATAAGAAAATCAATTCAAGTTGTTTTAAAAATAAACTCAACTTCTGATTTAAGTTAAAAAGCTATTTTTGCATGATTTTTTGTGAGTTAACTATCTTTAATTCCTTGTTGACTCAAAAATCAACTTGAGTGATTTATGGCTTTTTCCATGCATCCCCAAAGCCCTAGATTTCTATAAAATCAAGGCTCAGCTCTTCATAATTCATCTCTTGAATTTGCACAATTACTCTGACGAATTCCCATCTGAACAATCAAGCGCTTGTGACAGACAAATTTGTGAGATCATTCATAATTTTCATAGCTTTTGCATAGTTTTTTCATATCATTTAGCATATCATTGTTAGATCAATTTTCATATTATTTAGCATAACATTCTTAGATCAATTTCATTTCACATCACTTCATCTAGATTCAATTCATATCAAGTTTTTCATCTTATTGCATAGAAAACAAAAAATATAGATTAATTTGTATTCATCTCATATTTAGATTCTACATTCAAATCTTTCGTTTAGGTGTCATCAAGGTCATTGATCTCGGTCCAATCTGAGAATACATACTTGCATCTACTATAAGGTAGTAAATCACCTGGTTAGATTAGTTTCCATTTCATTGCATGATTTTGATTTTAACTAACCTCTAATGTTTTACTGAAGTGTTGTGTCTACAGCTAGGTACAAAATTCACACACACAATACTATCTTAATGGTTATTTAGATTGTGTAGTATTAGGATGCAACATGGCTAGAATAGGTCGATTAATCTGAAGAGTTGTATAAACATTATAGAAAATATTAACATAAGGATGACTCGGATTAACTTTGTTAGAGTGTGTAGGATCCCTTAAGAATAATCTGTCTATTGGCCTTCTATTAGTGACATGGAAATAAAGTTCACCATTGATCATAATGGTGCAAAAAAAAAGGGATTCTACTTGCTCGGGGGTTGGCTAGGACCTTAGAGATCTCATGATGCCATTTGGATGGGAGGAGAGTATGTACGTTGTTATTATATTTCCATTTGGTACTCATCTAATGATAAACATACATCAATTTAGGAGATTTGATTTCAGTGAAACTTTAGTGTATTTTGTAAGAAGCTTATTGAGTGACTAAATAATAAGCTTACTTTAAAGGGGAATGTAACTATTAGGGAACTATTTAATGAATTCCTTGAAAAGACTCGGATAACTTGTCATTGCATAATTTGACATGATTATGGCTTACTCTTTCTTCATAGCGCATACATTCCTTTCCTCTATCATTAATATGATGTAAATACTTCTTTAATTATCTATTTCATGTATCTAACTTTTAACAACTCTTATATTATGCACCTAGTATGGTAGTCTTGTATGTAGGAACAATTAAATGGGGTTAGAGGCAAAACATATGGAAATCAAAGAGAGTATGAGGTATGCATTTGCAAGTATTGATCATTCTTTAAATGTTGCTATAATGGTTATTTTTATAGCTAGATATGTTATCATGTTGGGGTTATAGCTAAATGATTTAACAGGAGAAACCTTACTATAGTTCTTGATATATGTAGCATGTCCTTGTATAAAAAAAAATTGTGATGCTATTTCCTATGTTTGAGTGGGTTAAAATAGTTGTGTGACGTCCAGTCTAGTGTGTAAAAGTTGGGCATTACATTTGGTATCAGATCTAGGTTAATACGTTGGGATCTTTTGTGCTTAATCAGTTTGTAGCACAAATGAAAATCATGATTTAAATTATGTTATTGTAATTTGTGCAAATAAAAGTCATGTGAATCATCAAATGAGAAAATACAAAACCAATTTGATATGAACTTCCTTTTTTATGAGAAATAGCTTTGTTGAGCTACAAGGATGCATGTATATGTGTAGTGACATGTGATGAGACTAGAAAATGTGTTGTATCCCAAGTGGATGATATATACTCCATCCAAATTGGGTAAGGGAGAGGTGGATGCCATAGAAGATCCACCTAAGTGCGCCCTTTGTGAAAGTTGTGTTTGTCTAACAAAAGTTATGAATGTGCTATTGTAACGTGGTGTGGTGGTGAAGTGTTTATGTTTGGAAAAGCATATTACTAGTCATGTTGTGCATTATGTTATGTTGGTAGTAGCCCCATAGCGTAGGCTATGTGTGAGGTACACCATGTAATTAGGGGTTCAGAGATAGAGGACCACATTGGAGTCTTACAATCAAATATTTTATTGGTGATAGCTCCATAGTAGATTATTTCTTCTATATGAGATGCATGCCATGTTGGGAGATAGAGGCCCTTCATTGAGTGTAAGACTTTGGTAGATGTTAGTCCCTATTGACTCCCCATGTAGAGCCACATTTTTTGGTTCATAGTGCAAACCTATTCCTTGATATGTGTACCCATGGGTGAGGATGGACCTAAGTGTACCTTGAAGAATGAGTGGAGCTATCATTGATGATACATTGACTATATGATTGTCTCAGGTTGTGTGAGACTTGGATATGATGATACTGAGATTTATTTATGAGCTCAGTGTGGTTGAGTCCACCTTATTCCCCTCCTCCCCCTTAGGTGACTTGATTGAAGTCACAAAGTGATTGTGTTGTAAAAGCTTACATTCTGATTATTATTTGATCTTGAATTGATGGAGCTAGTAGTATTAAATTTGTTTAAGTTTTGACTAAATACTTTATAAAATTGTCCCTTTTGCCTCAAGGACTTGTTAATATGATTTATCATTTAATTTTTTTAAATTTTTTTACCTTGTGGCCACCGTTAAAATTTTATCATCATTTGTATCTTTTCATTATTTTTTTGATATAAACTTAAATATTTCTAGTTTTGAGGCTTTAATGAATGTTTTCTACTGCTAGCTTGTGTGTTGTGATGTGACCTATGTAACTGTCATACTCGTGAGGGGTCCCTTATAGGTTGGATGGGGGAGTAGATGGCCTGAGGAATTTCTATGTAGGGGTAAATGAGACCGGTATGGGATGGTTACTATCCATTTCCCCTAGATCATATGATATTTTTCTAGGTACCTCAGGGAGGACCTAATGACAATTATTTATGTGGTATGGATTCTTGGAGGAGAATTTTGGGACACTAGGCATCCTCATCCCATTTTGTGTGAGTCTTGTGTTGTGAATATGTGAGTCCCATTGTGGTCTTGTATGTGATGGTAATGTCTTATTTGGATATACATGTGAAGGACAAAGTGAATTTTTTTCTTAATATATGGAGAGGAACTCAAATTGATACTTAACTATGATCTTTTGATGTGATGGAAGTGCTTCTCTTTATTGATGTTAAATCTTATATTGTGGCATCCATGAAATTTAATGCAATCCAGTTTATGAGTGAATTGTACAAAATATAGAAAGAAAAAAACATGATTGTGACTAAAACAAAACTTCAGTGGAATAATTACCTTATATTATAAGTAAATGTAAGCTATAGGTTCCATGTTGTTTTCAATTCTAGATATCATACATATGATAAACTAAGGATAATTTCATGTTTTTGCTTGATTGTGAAACAAATCCCTTGTTGATACTATATTTTATCATGACATGCTAATTGATAACAATGTAATTTCTATAATACATGCTAAAGAGTAAGTTTGATCCATTCACTTTATTGACATGCTCCAAGGTAGATGGCTAAAATCATAACTAACTTCCAGGGGGAATTTTAACCTTAGGGGGGGAGTATGTGATGCCCCGCCCATAGATCAATACACGTACCCTATATTTTGAGGCTGCCTCTGGGTGTTTTGCTTGGGTTTGATAATGTGGGAATTTTGTTATGATTAGATCTTATTTATCATTATGTTTCTCACATGGAATAGTATAACCATGATCTTATATTTTCTATACATTATGGTGAAAATTGAATAATATAAAATAGATAAATTGACATGAATCATTAACCTAGAATGAATAAATATTTAAAAGGATCTCTGGCATATGGTTCAAGATTACGTGAAAAAAAATGCTTTTAATTATATGATGATCATAAATTCATGTTACCTTGTATATAATGCTATATTGTACTAATAATTTCTATTGACTATGAAATAATTTTAGATGTGAAAGAAGTGCGTGGTACAAAACTAACCTCAGGACAAAGAGGTAAGTACTTCTAATTATGGTAGCGATAACCCACCTAGTGTTAATTATAATATCTCGGTAATATATTTAGTCATTTGAATATGAGCATGTTTATTTCAATAATACAATAGTTATCATAATGTTGCATGGTGATTAGATATTATTGATTTAATGAATTGATGCATGTAGAATTGTGGATAGTTGTAGAAATACCTCAAGGTGACTATTATGGAAGTTTCGATGCCATGTTAACTATCGAATGAGAAAATAAAACCCCATGATATATACAAGATGTTAGGAAGATAATTGAAATTGATCATTAAAGAACATTTTAGTATAAATTTTAAAAGAGTGAAATCATAAATGTACATTTATTAGAATACGAAGACATTGTGAAGCGCTAAGAAATTAAGCACGAAATCATTGATGTGATAATTTTTTAGACCAAGACAAAAGAACATTGTTATTATGCGACTAGTTTCAATAAAGTATTAAATCTTTTTACTATTTGTGATTTAGTATAATTACTTGTCTATTGAGTGTGGGAATAGATTTAGGATAATTCCTATAACATTCTTAAGTAAGTTCGATATCGGATGACACATTGGCACGTTCTTATTGCCAACTAAAATAATGGATAGTAGGCCCGCAAATTTAGAATACATATATGAATAATTCTTTAGTGTATTTGAATTTTGGACATAAAATATCGAATATAGAAAATTAGGGAACAAAAGAACATATATCGTATTGAGAAAATTAAATGTTTAGGTAAGAGTTGTAATGATACATTCAATTTATATTGAGATCACCCCCCTATAATACCCCAAAAATGGGCTATAAATTCATTAACCTCCTATATCAACATATCGAACGAAATCGACATCGAAGTCCTAACCTAAGGCACATCTAAACATCATCGAATCCTAATTGATTATCTTAAATTCTGCATCGGGGAATATTCCTAGCAATATTCCTAATTATCTTAATTATCTTTAATTTAATGATTATTTGGCGATAAATCACATTTATCCTAAGTTTGATTAATTGAATATTTTCATATTTAATTAATTAGATTTAATATCTTGCCACTTAATTGTGTAATTAAATTTAATTCTATCTATTATTAATTGTATTATTTAATTTTGACAATAAATCTAATATCTTATGAATAATTGATTAAATTATTATTTAATTGATTAAAGAAAGTTGTCATTATTTAATAATATAGTTTTTAATAAAAGTTTGAAAAATAATTGATTAACCCATAAATCAATTGTTTTATTTTCAAAAATCAGTTAAGCTGAGCATAAATCACTTTATTTATTAAATTAATTCATAAATAAAACATGCACAATCATGAAAGCAGACAACTATCAATTATCAATTAAAGCTAAACTCTATTTTGAGTTAAAACTTAGCTTTTGCATGTTTTTGTGAATTAAATTATCTTTATTATCAGATAACTCAAAAATCAAGCTGAGTTAATCTGAGTGATTTATGGCTTTCTTCTATGCACCTCCAAAGCCCTGGATTTCTATAAAACCAAGGCTCAGCTCTTCATAATTCATCCACGAATTTGCATTCTCATGCTGTCGAATTGGAGTCTAAAGAATCATCTTTGCGAATCCAAGCTATTGTGAGATCTTTCTAGTTTTGAGCATTGCATATCATTTAGCATAGATTCATATCATTGTTAGATCAAATTTCCATATTAGCATAGATTCATATCAGTTTTTATCATTCTTATTGCATAGAAAATCCAAAAAAATAGCTCAATTGCATTCAAATCCTTCATTTAGGTGTCGTCTAGGTCACTAATCTCGATAGCAATCTGAGAACATTAATCTCGCACCTACTAGAAGGCAATAAATCACCTGGTTAAATTAGATTTCAATTTTGCATGATTTCAATTTTTGCTAACCTCTAATGTTTTACTGAAGTGTTGTGTCTATAGATCAGGTACAATTTTCACACACACATTTTCTGGCACCCACTGTGGGGCCCTAAAATGGGCTTCCCTTCATTTCTATCAATCTTCTATCATTTCTCTATCAGAACTCCCCTACTGCTGCCTATTTTTGCACTTTTTCTATCAAAACTATCCGTACAGCGTGATTTTTAATTTCAGTTCGTACAGTTGTTGTATGAGTTTTCAGACTGTCCTACAAGTTTTTTCAGACTATCATTTCATCAGATACCAAGTGTCATCTGGGAGCATACCCACTATCGTATGAGTTTCGGCATCAGGTTTCAACTGTCGTATGGTAAGAGACCCACTGTCGTATGAGTTTCAGCATCAGGTTTCAATTGTCATATGGTAAGAGACCCACTGTCGTATGAGTTTCAGCATCAGGTTTCAACTATCGTATGGTAAGAGACCCACTATCATATGAGTTTCGGCATCAGGTTTCAACTGTCGTATGGTAAGAGACCCACTGTCGTACGAGTTTCAGCATCAGGTTTCAACTGTCGTATGGTAAGAGACCCACTGTCGTACGAGTTTTGGCATCAGGATTTGACTGTCATATGGTAAGAGACCCACTATCGTACAAGTTTTGGTACCAGATTTCAATTGTTGTTTCATTTTTGCGGGCAGTTTGTCAGATTTGATTTTTGTATTTTGACTGACAGCTAACACTAACAATTGAAATTTACTGTTTCTGATTGATTTCTGCTGGTTTTGATTGGAAAAAGTGCAAGAATTGCTCAAAATCAAGTAAACATCTATTAAGCGCATTGCGAGGATCTCAGGTATTCCACTTGTACTGATAATATTTCAATTTGGGGCTTAAAATAAATCTCTCGTGTGTCTAACTTGGGTGATTCTTTTCATGCTTTTGTTTTACACACTTGCATAATTGATACTAGGTTGTGACCCCTTAAGGATTCATTAAGTAGTCTCAAATACTTGTGATTGATCTTGATTGCTATCTTGGGTTATTGGACTCGCTAATTCACTGGCCCCTCATTCCGCCCCGTGGTTGCAATCTCAGTGCCATAAAGGGGAGGGATCAACAGGATAGAAGCGTTAAGTGTTCCACTTGGCAACCCTTTTGTGCTTTTAGGAACTCACTTGTTTTCTAAGTTGGGGACTCATTTTTAGCTTGTGTGAGGTGTTAAGTGTTCCACCTTGTGGACTCATCTCATATTCGCTTTAAGCGTTAAGTGTTCCTCTTTTTTCTTTTTGGATGCTTTTGGTAGATTTACTTTTGGAAACATACATCTGTGCTCACGTAGTAATTAGGCCCTATGAACACTATTCATGATTCTTGAGAGATTGGATTCCCAATCCATATTAGCATAGATTCATATTAGTTTTTATCATTCTTATTGCATAGAAAATCCAAAAAAATAGCTCAATTGCATTCAAATCCTTCATTTAGGTGTCGTCTAGGTCACTGATCTCGATAGCAATCTGAGAACATTAATCTCACACCTACTAGAAGATAGTAAATCACCTGGTTAAATTAGATTTCAATTTTGCACGATTTCAATTTTTGCTAACCTCTAATGTTTTACTGAAGTGTTGTGTCTATAGATCAGGTACACACACACCCCCCTCTTACCTATACATTGTACCTAAGGTAACGTTAGTCTATTATTCTTATGCAGTAGACTAGGGTATGGATGAGCACCATTCACATAGTTTTCTTTTCTATTTAGACATTCTATGAAAATTGGGTCCAACTATCACGTGACTCTAAAATAGATTTCATGTTTCGCATTTCATACATGCGGTTTCATACGCAAGTGACACCTTGTCACTTCATTTAAAAATGAAACTTTCGATACACCATTATTATGATTTGTCCCACTCTCAAGTCCCTCCTTTTTCACTGCATTCATACAGTATGGCCTTCTGGAGTACGTTGTATTTTTTTTAATGTCTTCTGACGAAGTGTTCTTCCACATCACTTTTTATCAATCAACAAAGAATAGAACTATATAGGAAATTAATGGTGAATAGACATGAAGATGTAAAAAAACAAAAAAACCTTCCTTGTTGCAAGAAATGATGATCCCCAGATGATAGATGTCTATAGGACCCATGCAGATGGTTTTGACCAAAATCTGGAGGCAACTAGCAGGTAGTCTTGCAGAACAGAGGGGACGACGTGCTTGGAAGTTCTGAGAAAGCTTATCGGTGGTAGTATATGTACAAGCCCCATGCTACTCGAAGGGGGGGGGTACTTAGGGATTGAGATCATATCATGCAATTGTTGGTCGGATGGAGGGAGGCATCTTGGAAGGAATCAATATTTTTCATGAGGAAAATAATGAGCCGTATTGACTATACAAAAGGGCGTGAGTTTAAAATAGTGGAGGATATATATATATATTTCAAATCATGAAAGATACTTTAAATTCATGTGGAGGAAAGACATGCCAGATCTTTCTTTTCTCATTGCCTAGAAGATCAGTCACGATTCATTCCCAAAATGTCAGACTTTGTCACTGAATCTGTCAGAGGGCACCACACTGATTGGGCTATGCTGTGTCAAAGTTTTGATGAGCAGATTGGAAATGGAAAAAGAATTACCAATCTAAATTCATTTGAGAACTCATCGCATTTTGACGATTCATCTCCACTTGCAATGAAAGAAAAATGGGAAGAAGCGACCATTTTTTTTAACATGTTCCAGCAAGGATGTATGATGACTAAGCATTCCAAATCTAGTGAACACACAAAGTTAATAGGGTGGCTGTGCAACCCATGGATTCCATCAGAATCACTGGGAAATACTCTATCAGCTAGAGGTTCAGAGAGACAAACCATTTTCTAGTTTCCCTTTCCTACCAGGGAGTTTATTATAGTCCTGGATCAAGTTGATTGAAAACTTTCCTTGATAGCATCTACTGTATTCTACTGCTCATCCTATCTCCATGGTTATATAATACTGCCAGTGAATTGGTATCATATGTGCACTAAAGGTTGTCATTCAAAAAACACAGTTCAATGTTACTACTACTAAAGAGGTCAGATTCATCTTTTTCTCAGTATTTGTTTCTGGTGAAATTTATTATGATGTTACTGCTAAATCTGTGTTCAAGTATATCTGACCTGGAACCCTCAGCAATAGTAGACATACTCTTTAGTTTAGAAGCAAGTATTTTCTTGTTAGGGAAGTGGTTCAAAATTCAACACTACCTTTAGTATAAGAACAAGCTGATAAATTGAGTGATAAGTTGAATGTGCAATTCTATTCTTGAATATTTGATCATTTAAGCAACATTGGATATGCATATCTATGTTCAAGTATATTTGTCCTGGAACCCTCAGCAATAGTAGACATACTCTTTAGCTTAGAAGCAAGTATTTTCTTGTTAGGGAAGTGGTTCAAAATTCAACACTGCCTTTAGTATAAGAACAAGCTGATAAACTGAGTGATAAGTTGAATATGAAATTCTATTCTTGAATATTTGATCATTTAAGCAACGTTGGATATGCATTACTCTTGAAGCACATTAACATCTTTAAAAAAAAAATTAAGTATTCCTTGTTGAGAAGGGCAATCCCAGATTGGGGATCTATTCGTCTAAACTGAAACAAAACAAACCAACTGTTTGACAAAATAACTCAGAGTGAGAAGTTGGAAATTTGGGAAGATTCCATATGGGACCTTACAAAAAATTACAGGGCATAAGTTTTAGATGGATTTTCCCCATCCAAGATTTTACTCCAGAAACTATCTAGTGAGCCTCTGCTCCAACCAATTTGCTTATGGAAAAATCCTACTGGATGAATTAAGATTTAAATTTTTGAAAAAAAAAAGCATCTATGTATCCTTGCTGAAAACAACATGTTATGACCATATAAATTTTTTTAGCTTTGTGATAATGTTTCAAAGTAGTATGAGATTATTGACCTAGTGGTAATATTCTTCAAGGTGGAAACCCTAAGTTTTATCCAAAGCCCTAACTCATCCTAGGTCATGTTATGTTTCTACGTTACCTTTTTGAGTCATTAATATTTTCATAAAACATGTGCTAATATCTTGACTCACTTTGTTCATTTTTTTATGTGTCGAAGTGGTTAGGTTTTTGAACTATCTTCCCATTTTATTTAATTAAATCTGCTAAAGCCTAAGTTTTAGATTAATTTTTCATAAAGGAAAGCCTTTTAAAATTGTGCAATTGTCATTGCACCGCAAGACTGCTCTTTGTCAGATTCCCTGACATGTGAAATGGTGACCATGCGCCACCTGTCCTGGCGGGCCCATTTAATTTTGTAATGCGTTGGCCTTTAACGAATGAATCTAATTTATGGTTGTCGTTATACCGTTGGACCAAGATGCATGTCTTTTATGCACCGCGGTATAGCGATGACCGTCAGATTACCTTTTGATGAATAAAGTTTACGGTGGGTCCTGACACTCTCAGGTCATATTCTCATGTAAAATTTTTATTGGTTGTCAGCAGTATTAAGGTGGCGATTGTCAGGTTCTTTCAAAATTGATATTAAAGATGACATGTCTTCCACTTGTCATTTTTTTGCAACGTGTTTTCTTCTAATTTGATTTTTAGTTGGATGATGTGTCACCGTGGGACTTGAGTAGTATGAAGATTAAAGTGTGGAAAGATCTCACGGTTGTCGTTATACCATTGGACCAAGATGCATGTCTTTTATGCATCATGGTATAGCGATGACCGTCAATCTTGCCCAAGGATATGAACTATTCAGTGGGTCCTCGGTTGTCAGAACTTTTAATGATGTGTTTCTTTTTGATTGGCTCATGGTGCTAATGATGAGTTTTGATTGCCAGGTGTTTCTGACACCACAGATGACGTGGGATTTTTTTGGCTTGTTGGCTTTTTTGAGGTGCCATCTCCTGATTCGTCGAAGGTTTTTAAAATTTTCAGTGGGGCCAAGGTTTTATTAAATTCTAGTGATCATTGAATCAAAGTGCATCTACGATGGTCGTTATATCTTGAGTTGGTTCTTCTGACAAGTTTTGGTTTGCGCTTTAGTGATGAGGTGACACCTGTCTGTTCTGGGCAAAGTAAAGATAAGTTATTTTGTTTCCCCACATGGCAATTTTGAAATGTTCTCATTGGTCAAAAACTGACTTAGGAAAAGTAAACAAGGATTTTGCTCATCGATTTGCCAACCATCCGATGCGCCAGAAGAAAAATAGATCAATGGCCTAAATTCAAATTTTTATTTAGTGACATTTTTCGCGTCCTGTGAATAAATGAGGCCGCCAACTTTCAGTAATGGCAGATTTAATGTCTTACGTGCAGACAGATTGTAGGCAATTGCCAGCTCTATACATCAAATTTGAATCATTGTTTCTATTCACCGTTCTCATAAGCATTTCTGGCAAGTTCATTTTTCTCTCAAGGCAATTTCAAGTAAAGAATCTGCAAGTGCCCGCTAGGTCTAATTTTTTGTTTCTTGAGGACTGTAAATATTTGTAAAGGTTTTGTGTTACTCGTCAGTATTTTAGGGTTTTTCTTGAAGTGCTCATATATTATTGTAAAAGCCCTAGTTTCAAGATGCTGCCCAAGAGGAATTTGTCTGGTCAAACAGAGTATATCAAGAGAGGGATTTTTGAGGATTTAATGTAGTTACTTCCACATTCAGATAATGGGGCAGCTAGGATGAAAGAACTAGTTCCAATAAACCCTAGAGATTTAGGTGCAGACGGTCTCCATGACAGGGGAAACTGGATGAGAGATGCCAAGGTGGGTGACAAGCATAACGGGCTTATTCTATTCAAGTCAGCTTATTCACAAAGGAATGCTTGTGCCCCCTTAAGTAATATATGGCAATTTGATATTGGCAAGTTGGTTGTCCCTGGTGTTTTTATGGATGCTGAG
The DNA here is from genome assembly GCA_027943335.1 of Chamaecyparis obtusa. Lineage (NCBI taxonomy): Eukaryota > Viridiplantae > Streptophyta > Pinopsida > Cupressales > Cupressaceae > Chamaecyparis > Chamaecyparis obtusa. The sequence continues at coordinate 21,616 of BSBK01008014.1, read as the reverse complement.
TTATTAATTCAGATAGCTAAGTGTTGTGATCCTATGACAAAGTGTATCAAGGATATAAATGGTAGAGACCTAATCAGCATCATAGAGGATGAGATTAGGGAAGTATTTTTATTGAATGACCCATCTGTGGGGTTAGAGAAGATAGATTTCATAGAGTTTATTGAAATCTATGAAGCACAGAAAGATTATCTAAGGAAAGGGCCTTTGAGGCAATTTTTTGATCAAATTGGATCAATGTGTGCTATCAGTGCAAGCACACCAGAGCCTTTTAGATTAGACTTATTCAATAGAAGAGCACATGAAGTTTATAAATCTTTGACTTTGATTCTAGGGCATGATGAGGCAACTCATATGCTAGTACCTTATATGTTCATGATGGTACAGTCATTGCACCCCCAACTAGCCCTTATTTTTGACTTTGCATCTCATTTAGCTGATCTAATCCATGAGGGGTTGATGGGAATAAAAAATATGAAGGTATCTAGACCTTTTGGGTGGTACTCAATGTTCATGCACATGTTTCTGTACAAGGGTGATGGATATTTTGGTACAACAATAGATATTGTGAAGGAAAGGAATGGAGAAATTCTTCTAGTGCAGTTGTGGACTACAAATCTATCATGGGACATAATTGATGCAAGCTATATTATTTTTGACAGAGATTTTGCCTCTAGACTTAGAACTCTTTTACATTTTGACAATCCAAGGATTCCAAGAGAGTTACTGAGGCTAATTAGGCCAAAGGAGTTTTTCCAGGATATTACTATTGTCCACAATTTTGGGTTTATTATCTTATATCTAGTTTCCATAGTTTTTGAAGTGTATGGTTGCAAGGTAGCACCTTATATTTTACCTTATTAAGTCCCATTGAAGTTGGGATATGCAGAAATTCTAAGGAAAATTGGAGACTTGCAAGAGTCCACTCTCACTGTTAAAGGAAGGGGAACTTTTTTTCTAGACATAACTATTGCACATCAATATGTGATTACAAAAGGAGGATGGGTGCATTTGAATAAGGTCTTGCAGCCCTATAGAATGTCCAAAGAAAAGGTGAGATGCACAGATATTGAGGGTTTTCTCTCAGGATTTTTTACAGATAAGGTGAGGTGTGCTCATATTGAGAATCGATTTAATTTTCCTGAGGATGTAATTAGGAATGAGTTTGATCTTCAAACTTAGGAGATCAAGAAAGAAAAGTGGGTCATCTATAAGAAGACTCTAGATTTTATTCAGAATTTTGATAGAGCTTATGAACCATTGAAGGGGTTTGAACCATGGGCAAGAAAAGTGGATGCCCTTATGGAACATTTTGAAGGCATCATGCATGCAGTTAATGAAAAAAGGGCAGCAGTTAGTAAGACAGGCCCTGAGAAGGCTAGGTAGATTTTGAGCCAGCCTAAATACATGAAATTGACCCCAAGGGGAGTTTATACAATGCAAAGAAGGAGTGGTTACACCATTCTCCTACCACCACAGCAAAGAAGTGAAGATATCCCTTCTACTTCAAGAGGGAAAATACCCATTGATGACCTAACAAAGCAAGAGCCCTCTCCAAAGAGGCAGAAACAAGAGGAAATAAGACCAGGAGAGGAGGCTTATTCCCCTTCTCAATCCCATATTCAATTGGATGAACATGGGGTGGCAGAACAACTTGTGCAACTAAGAAATGAAGGAAACATTTTTGTTTCTAATGAAGATTTGCAGGAAGGAATGCCTAAGGCACCTAAGGAGGTGGCCATGGATCTTTCTATTGAAGAGTTTGAGGGTAAACAGATGGACCCTATTCTAAAATAGGCCATAGATTCTTTCCTTGCTGATGATAAGTTTGTTAAGACCAGGGCATTCTCCCAATTTCTTTGGAGAATGAAAATAAATCAATTTAAGGAGATATGTGAAAAGAAGGAGGAGTCCCTTGCTAGGGATATTGTAGAAATAGAAAATGAGACCAAGGTAGAGATGGCCAAAGAATTTGAAAAGATCACTCCCGAGGAGGGGAGAACCATGGTGCATGCTACAGGGGTCTTAATTTTACCAGAGTGGGACATTGCTGATGCAATTGTCTTTGACCAAGTGAGAAAAAGAAAAGTGAAGACTCTTGCTACAACAGAACAGGCTAAACAAGTTGCAAGAGGATTTTCTTTCTCTGAAGATCATGCTGCTCTTGTGATGTGGTCTCTAAATAAAGATGAAAATAAAGGAAAGAGAAAGGATCTCTTTGTAGGATATGTAGGTAGTTTGTTAGTTCAGAGAGTAGGAGAGACATTTGGAGTTGAAGCATCAAGTCTGATCTTGGAAACTACCAAATTTAATGCCCAAGTGGTAGAGAAAGATGCCAAAGAGAAGGAAGAGCTTAGGGTCAAATTTGAAATGGCTCTCAAATCCTACAATGAGCTTAAGGTTGAGCTAATCTAGAAGGACAAATTAATTGCACAATTGTCAGGACCCTTAGACCATTGGTCTCCTCAAATGGTGATAGCTGATAAGCCTATAGTAGTTTCATCTTCCAACCCAATTGTTGAATTTCCACCTTCGCCATTGCCAGATACAAGCTTGGATTCAAGGGTCAACTAGGAGAAATAGAGATTAGCAAAAGAGACAAATAGATTAAAAGAAACCAGATTGCGACTTGAGAAGGAGAAGGATGAGAACAAAAAGGCTATAGTTTTGGCAACCAGGAAGTATGAAGAGAAGATGATTGATGCCATCATGCAGTTTTCTTTTGATCTCAAGCCTTCCATTTTTCACAATCATGTAAATAAGTTAAATTCTTTATTTATAGCCTTGAATAAAGAGAAGACATAAATGTCTCCAATTTTGAAGAAATGGATTGAAAGGGCTTCAAACATAAAGCTTTTTTGGATGCTGTCAAAGGGGCAAGAAGATCTAGATCCATTAGTAAAACTAGTGCATCAAGTTATGAAGAAAATAATACAATATGATATTATGTTGGATAATTTCATCAGGAAGTCACACATGCTGAAGGCTGAATTAATGCTTTCAAGTTATGAAATGGTACCCATAGTTTTTTCTGATAAAGGGGAAATCAAAGAAGCATATTAGTGGAGAGAAGAGATGGATGCACTCCTCTCAGTTAAGGTAACTGGTGTCTTGGGTGACACATATTCTCTTAATAATGTAATTAAATTGTTAATAAATGCCAGGTCAATGTTTGATAACATTCAACAGCGAGTAACTCAGATAGAAAATGAATGGCAGTAGTTATCAAAGAAAAAGGTTGATTTTGTTAATTTTGATTTTCCTGGCGAAGACATATATGATAGGTGGAGGTATTAGTACATACCTCATGTTCCAAAGGATAATAATCCATCTGCCTCTTAGAGCAAATAAAGACAGATATTTTTGAGTCATATAAAAGTTGGTAAGATATATGGTTATTACAGGATGGACAGCGAGATGTTGCAAATCAAATTTGTTGAAGAAAGCTGAAAGACAATATTGAAGACATAAAGCAAAGCGAATCAGCTACAAATATATCACCTACTTCACCAAGTATATTTATTGTAAACTTTTGAAGTTGTTGTAAAGGTCTTTTAGGTCAAATTTTGTAACCCTAGAATGATCGATAGCTTGTTGCATTTCCTTGTATATAAAGGATTTTTCATGATCATTCTATGTATTGAGAGCTTAGGAGAAAAAGATAGAAATTTTGAAAACCTAACACTCAGTCAGGGATTGTAAATTTTGTATCATTTTATCAGACAAATAGAGAAGAAGTACAGGTTGCTGCTGTTATTTTGCAAGCTTTGTTCAAGATTTGATCTATGCAATGTTTAAAGGGTGAACTTAATATGAATCTTGTATCTTTGTCTCTCCTGTGAGTTTGTTTAGTAAATTTTTAAGTCTCTTTGAGGTTTATATGTATGTATTTGAACTTTGAGTTCTGATCTAGGATTGGATTAAAATTGCTTTGAGTTGGATGCATGTTTACTGAATCTATTCAAGGATTTCTGAAAGTAGGAAATATTTGAAGTAGTTTGTGTTTATGTTCAAGACCCACCTTTCATCAAACACTATTGTATTCATTCTATTTTTTGACTCTATTTCCAATGAATAAGGCACTGACCTTGATCTTCCTATCTTATCTTTGTATGGAATGATTCGAGCCTTGTAATCTTGAAAAACATTGAATTAATACTAGTCTTTACATTTATTTTACTTTGTATGTATTGTCATACTTAGTGATGGAGAGTCAATGAACAATAGGTTTTTGTTTAGTACTTTCTCACTCTCATCTATTATAAGATCTAGTATTTAGTGAAGAACAAAGTTATATCTATTGGATTAGGTGCACCCACCTTGGTTTTGCAGAGCCAGAAGTGAAGAGGGAAATCTTGTCCCTATAGTTGGTCCAGTTACCTATAGATTGCTCACATTTGGAACTAACCTCTCCTTAATATCCATCATAGGTATATTGATATCTCATGGAGTGTAAAATCTTATCCAGGAACCAACACAACAACGTATGATAAACATTCTGTAACAACACCTTGACATTTATAGAGAGCATTTCCTAACACCATTCTAATAGAGAATCATATTAGTTTTTCTTTTTGCAGAAGTTTGCTATGAGATATTTGGTTTAGTTAAGTTGCTTGCTATTGTTTGAACATGGACTATAATTGTGTATAATTTTTTTGATGCATGAGGACTTGTGTACCCAACTTCTACATATCTCAACACATTTTTCTCTTTTACCATCAAACCATTCCCAGATTCAAGTTATATTATTCTAGAAGTTAAAACAGGGTAATGTTTTGCCTCATCCATCACAAAGCCTTACCATATTTCATATGCTCACTATATTTGTCTACTTCGGGAAATGAGAAAAGTTAAATCTAATGACACTACCTAGCAGCCATCAGTTTACTATTTGTTTATTTCTTTTTGAGTTGATTATAATAGAAAATTATATCTTATATTGTCTAGTGATTAATAAGATCCAAAAGTATATGTACGAGTATATGATTTAAGTGCTGAGGTTATATTTTCAAAAAAAGGGTAAGTTAAGGTAGTTATGGGAAAATTTTATGGAGTAATTGATAAAGAACAAAATGAAAGATGACTATTTCCTTTATTTAAGAATGTAATGCATGTTTCATAGACTTGGAGCATTTCATAGGGATTAATTAGAGTGTTTGAGATTTAAGGTGAAATTTGTGGAAGTTCCCTACCATTAGAGTTTGTAATTATCATTTTACTTTATGAATCATACTAGTAGATAAGTTTTTCTTTGAATTTTGAAGAAAATAATACTAATTGTTAGGGAAGAAATTATTTATAAGAGATGAATATGTAAACATAATCTAAAGGAAAAATAAAAAATAAAAATAAAAATTAGTTGTAAGCGTTATTTGGTTGGTTGTAGATAGCTAATACAAGTTTGTTTCTAAAACAAATATTGTATGGAATTTTTTTTTATATATATAAACTAATGTTTGATGTACATATTGAATATACTAGGTCTATTGGTAAGAAATTTACAATAATGTTTCATAAGTCCTTATTTTTAACTCTACTATATACAATTAAATGAAGGATCTCTATACCTTGACTTTTATACTATCTTAATGGTTATTTAGATTGTGTAGTATCAGGATGCAACATGGCTAGACTAAGTCGATTAATCTAAAGAGTTGTATAAACATTATAGAAAATATTAATGTAAGGATGACTCAGATTAACTTTGTTAGAGTGTCTAGGATCCCTTAAGAATAATCTATCTATTGGCCTTCTATTAGTGACATGGAAAGAAAGTTCACCATTGATCATAATGGTGCAAAAAAAAAAAGGATTCTACTTGCTCAGGGGTTGGCTAGGACCTTAGAGATCTCATGCTGCCATTTGGATGGGAGGAGAGTATGTACGTTGTTATTATATTTCCATTTGGTACTCATCTAATGATAAACATACATCAATTTAGGAGATTTGATTTGAGTGAAACTTTAGGGTATTTGGTAAGAAGCTTATTGAGTGACTAAATAATAAGCTTACTTTAAAGGGGAATGTAACTATTAGGGAACTATTTAATGAATTCCTTGAAAAGAATCTGATAACTTGTCATTGCATAATTTGAGATAATTATGGCTTACTCTTTCTTCATAGCACATACATTCCTTTCATCTGTCATTAATATGATGTAAATACTTCTTTAATTATCTATTTCATGTATCTAACTTATAACAACTCTTATATTATGCACCTAGTATAGTAGTCTTCAATGCAGGAACAAGTAAATGGGGCAAAAGGAAAAACATATGGAAATCAAAGAGAGTCTTAGGTATGCATTTGCAATTATTGATAATTCTTTAAACGTTTCTATAATGGTTATTGTTCTAGCTAGATTTGTTATCATGTTGGGTTATAGCTAAATGATTTAACAAGAGAAACCTTACTATATTTCTTGATATATGTAGTATGTCCTTGTATAAAAAAAACTGTGATGCTATTTCTTATGTTTGAGTGGGTTAAAATAGTTGTGTGATGTCCAGTCTAGTGTGTAAAAGTTGGGCATTACATATAGCTTGAATAGAATCTTGATTATGGTTTTCTTGAATAAGCCAATTACCCATTTTATCAAGTTTAGTTGAAAGTTTTTGGACTTGTTTAGGAAGAACTCTTAAAGCGTCATCATCATCATGAGATGAGTGAGAAGAGTTTTAATCCATAATAGGATTGGAATCATGAAGAATCAAATTATCATCTAGGATCCTAAGGAAATGAGAGGAAGATTCAGGATGAAAGGCTCCCATGAGTCTACAACTTCTTCTAACCGGAATGTTATAAGTAGGACTAGTAGTAGTAAAGCTCATAAACTAAGGTAATGAAAATGAACTAAAATAAGAACACATAAAGCATTAATATTTTTGTATTTTTGAAATCTAATTAGCATGGAAGATTTAACATAAAAGAGAAATCTAATACCAACAAGATAAAATTTAACACCACAAAACACAATAGGGCATCCAATTCTACAAAAGAAAGGAGAGTAAGTATGTGGGGTTCACCAAAATGAATAGGGGTGAAAATGGTATCCACCCTAAAATGTATGGGGGAAATATGAGATCTACTTCTAAATCTAAATTCCCAAAGGAGAGATCCAAATTGATCAAGCAAAAGGTTAATGCACAATCGAATCAATCTATGGAGAATATGAAAGAGGGAGAAAACCTTATATTTCCCTATAGAGGAGATGTGTTTGAAATATGAAATAATTGAAAGGAAAGTACTAACCTCAAAATAGGGAAGATATGGAAAATGTTGATTTCTAATGTCTGTGTGTAGATTCGGGCAATTCTGCAAACTGTTTTGGATTGGAAATGCCGAGACAGAGAAAAACCAATTTTTTTTTATCTTTCTGATAGTAGGTAGTCTTTGACCCCAATAAAAGGTCAAAGGCTACATTAATATCTTGAAGGTTGACTTTGACTTTGTTCATAGATCTCTGAAGTTTTCCAAAAAGGGTATCCAAATCCAAGCTTAGATCCGCAGTTCCGCACCTGTACCTGGAAGAAAAAAAGGGTTTTTATTGTTTGTATGGGGAGTTTTCCTTGCTTATGTTGAAGTCCTTGTAGAGGATTCAAATCCTCAAATTCACAAGTAAGGATACTCCAATGGATGTATAATGAATGTAGGATATCTCAAATCAATGGAATTTGATCTTCAACACCAATCTTGAATGGATCTTTGCATATGAGGAGGCTTGGATGAATATGGAAGGATGGATCTTCAAGGGGGCTCCAAAGAGATTGAATCCTTGAATGGCTAAAAATAGGTCTCCTTGATGAATGGATGCTTAGGCTTAAAGATGAATGAATTCTTGCTTGCTTTCCTTCTCCTTCTTTCTTATTTGATTGCATTTGAGAGCTAGATATCTTTGTCATGAAAAGTGGATGTCCAAATGAGAGAGGAAGGCTTCCTTTTATAGTGAACTAGGGCACAAACCTCTATCAAAGGCCGACATTGGGGAATTAAATCCCAATTAACCTTAACCCCTAGAAATAGACCCATATTAAATGCAATTTAAGGATTTACCATTCCAAAACCCGAAATGGCTGACCTGGAAGCTGGAAAACATATATTTCTGAAACCTGACACCCAGAAATCATGGGAATCTAAAATTCAAAATTTGGGTCAAGGATGAGGTAGACCCCACCCTAGGTCAAGGTCGAGGTCATCCCTGACCTAGGTCAAGGTTGAGGTTGACTTTGACCCTCAAGGTGGACTTTGACCTTGAGGTTAGAAGCCTCAGGACCTAAGTTGAAAATGCTAAGATATGTAGAAATCAAGTGGAAAATAGGTGCAGAGAGAAGCAGAATGGGGGAAAAAGCCAAATACATGCAAAGACTTGATTAAGGTGCTTAACATGACCCCAGACTACTTACTCAGAGGGCTAAATGCTCTTAACAAGGAAGTGCTTCCATTTTAAGATGATACAATTATGGTGAATTCTAGTTCTACAAGATAATTCAAATTCTAAAAATATACATATTTAGGGTATGTGCAAGATCATGAGGGGCCAAACTATGCCCTTAAGTGGAAATGAAAAATCAACAAATCAGGGTTACTCAACTTGATGTGAAAATTTCAACTAGCTATCAACCTAATATCAAAAAGTTGTAAGAATAGAATCTGTAGAAAATTGAATGTAGTTTCTAAACTACTAGGCCTTTTTTGAAAAAAAGTTAGTATGATTGGTAAAATGTATAGATTTCAATGTAGTAGTACAAAAATTTCTAAAAAAAAATAAGAATTAGGTGTATGTCTGACCACCTTAATCATAATCAAATGATAATATTTTATTATAAGATTTTATATATAAGTAGTAGACTCGTGCCTAGATGTGACAAATATTTTTTTGTAATTTTGTTTCAAAAAGATAATTAATTATGAATTTTTTGCTACAACATTTTTAGAATTAAAAAACTCCTGTGTTTGACTACCTTAACTCATTCAAAATTTTCCAAATTAAAAAATAAAAATTCCTTATAGTAGGCGAAGCATAGAATGTGACACATTTTTCAAATTTCAAAAATGTTAAACTGTCTAAAAGTTATACTCATTTTTCAATCAGTATATAAATCAACACTTTAGAGGTAACTCAATTAGAAAATAACTAATAATTACTTACCGAATTCAAAATTTGACAGCAATTAATTCGATAGAAAGCTGATAATCTCCTTAAGATACCCTTTTCGTTTCATCAAATTTATGTGAAAAAAAAGTCGTCAGCTACATGGTTGAAGTCTAGAACTCAGAGAAATAGGGGAAAAACATGTTTTTGAGACATTTCAATAGTTGACCATGTAGGTTTGGTGCACAAAGCAATACTGAGCCTAATCGGGTACCCAATATTTTTGTGTACCTGAAAATGCTGACAGAATTTTGATTTTTAACTTTTCCCTCCCCTTTCTCTCTCTTAATTTCTCCCTCCCATTTCTCCATCAAAAAATATATATTAGATTATATATTATATATATTAAATATTATATAATATCAATTATATATTAAATATTATATAATATACATTTTACATTAAATATTATTTAATATATATTAATATGTATTTTACAACTATGTATGAAAGGTTGGAAGATTGTAGAAAAATCATGGATGGCCATTGAAAGAAGCAAAGGAAATCAATCGACCATTTAAAAAATTCATGGGTGGCCATTGAAATAAGCTATTTTACTGGAGAGAAGAGCAGAATTTTTTTGATAATTTGCAATGGCCCAAAGCGAAGGGAGTAGCTCTACTTCCAGTTGTATTTCAGGTTGCCCATCTATATAGTTTGGTGAAGAAGGGTGTGCATTTTCTGATTCCTACTACTCCAATTGTTACCAATTTGTGCCTCCTAAATACTCTGAAGATTTCCATACATGTCTTTTATACGAACTACACCGGGATAAGGAAGAAAACAAAATACTTAGGGCATTCAAATGTGTCAAAAGGGCTCATGGGGACTTCTTAGGGGTCCTAGTACGCCTTGTCACACGTTAGGACCCCTAGGAAGTTCCCATGACCCCTATTGACACACTGAAATGCTCAAGTGTATCCTAAAGGGTCCTATGACCCCTTCGGAAACACTTGAGCATTCAAATGTGTCAAAAGGGGTCATGGGGTCTTCCTAGGGGTCCTAATACACCTTATCACGTGTTAGGAACCCTAGGAAGTCCCCATGACCCCTATTGACACACTAGAATGCTCAAGTGTGTCCTAAGGGGTCCTATAACCCCTTCTGACATAGTTAAGTAATCAAATGTTTCAAAAGGGGTCATGGGGACTTGCTAGGGGTCCTAGTATGCCTTATCATGCATTAGGACCCCTACAAAGTCCCCATGACCCCTATGGACACATTGGAATGCTCAAGTGTGTCTTCAAAGTTCTGACGACCCCTTCAAACACATTTGAGCATTAAAATGTTTCAAAAGGGGTCATGGGGACTTTTGAAGGGTCCTAGTATGCCTTATCACATGTTAGGACCCCTAGGAATTCCCCATTACTACTATTGACACATTGGAATGCTCAAGTGTGTCCTATGGGGTCCTACGACCCCTTTAGACACACTTTAGCATTCAAATGTGTCAAAAGGGGTCATGGGGACTTCCTAGGGGTCCTAGTATGTCGTATCATCCGTTAGGACCCCTAGGAAGTCCCCATGACCCCTTTCAACACATTGGAACCCTCAAGTGTGTCCTAAGGGGTCATACGATCCCTTCAGACACACTTGAGCATTCAAATATGTCAAAAGGGATCATGAGGACTTCTTAGGGGTCCTAGTACACCTTATCACGCATTAGGACCCCTAGGAAGTCCCCATGACCCCTTTCAACACATTGGAACCATCAAGTGTTCCCTAAGGGGTCCTACAACCCCTTCAGACACACTTGAGGATTCAAATGTTTCAAAAGGGGTCATGGGGACTTCCTAGGGGTCCTAGTATGTGTTATCATGCGTTATGACCCCTAGGAAGTCCCCATGACCCCTTTTGACACATTGGAATACTCAAGTGTGTCCTAAGGGGTCCTACAACCCCTTCAGACACACTTGAGCTTTAAAATGTGTCAAAAGGGGTCATGGGGACTTCCTAGGGGTCCAAGTATGCCTTATCATGTGTTAGGACCCCAAGGAAGTCCCCATGACCCCTATGGACACATTGGAATGCTCAAGTGTATCTTAAGGGGTCCTACGACCCCTTTGGACACACTTTAGCATTCAAATGTGTCAAAAGGGGTCATGGGGACTTCCTAGGGGTGCTAGTATGCCTTATCACATGTTAAAACCCCTAGGAAATCCCTATGACCCCTTTTGACACATTGGAATGCTCAAGTGTGTCCTGAGGCATCTTGCAACTGCTTCAAACACACTCGAGCATTCAAATGTGTCAAAAGGGGTCATGGGGACTTCCTAGGTGTCCTAGATTGCCTTATCACATGTTAGGACCCCAAGGAAGTCCCCATGACTCCTTTGGACACATTGGAATGCTCAGGTGTGTCTTAAGGGGTCATACAACCCCTTTAGACACACTTGAGCATTCAAATGTGTCAAAAGGGGTCATGGGGAATTCCTAGGGGTCCTAGTACTTCTTATCATGTGTTAGGACCCCTAGGAAGTCCCTATGACCCCTATGGAAATAATGGAATGCTCAAGTGTGTCCTAGGGAGTCCTACGACCCCTTCAGACACACTTGAGCATTCAAATGTGTCAAATGGGGTCACGTGGACTTCCTAGTAGTCCTAGTATGCCTTATCATGTGTTAGGACCCCTAAGTATTCCCATGACCCCTTTGGACACATTGGAATTCTCAAGTGTGTCCTAAGGGGTCCTATGACCCCTTTAAATACACTTGAGCATTCAAATGTGTCAAAAGGGGTCATGGGGACTTTCTAGGGGTCCTAGTATGCCTTATCACGTGTTAGGAACCCTAGGAAGTCCCCATGACCCCTATTGACACATTGGAACCCTCAAGTGTGTCCTAAGGGGTCATACAATCCATTCAGACACACTTGAGCACTAAACTATGTCAAAAGGGGTTATGAGGACTTTCTAAGGGTCCTAGTATGCCTTATCATGTGTTAAGACCCATAGGAAGTCCCCATGACCCCTTTAAACACATTGGAACCCTCAAGTGTGTCCTAAGGGGTCCTACAACCCCTTTGGATCACTTGAAGATTCAAATGTGTCAAAAGGGGTCATGGGGACTTCCTAGGGGTCCTAGTATGCCTTATCACATGTTACGACCCCTAAGAAGTCCCTATGACCCCTTTTGACACATTGGAATGCTCAAGTGTGTCCTAAGGGGTCCTATGACCCCTTTGGACACACTTGAGCATTAAAATGTGTCAAAAGGGATCATGGGGACTTCTTAGGGGTCCTAGTATACCTTACCATGCATTAGGACCCCTAGGAACTCCCCATGACCCCTATGGACACATTAGAATGCTCAAGTGTGTCCTAAGGGGTCCTACGACCCCCTTCAGACACACTTGAGCATTCAAATGTTTCAAAAGGGGTCATGGGGACTTCCTAGGGGCCCCTAGTATGCCTTATCACACATTAGGACCCCTAGGAAGTCCTCATGACCCCTTTTGATACATTGGAATGCTCAAGTGTGTCCTAACGGGGTCCTACAGCCCCTATGAATGCACTTGAGCATTCAATTGTGTCAAAAGGGGTCATGGGGACTTCCTAGAGGTCCTAGTACACCTTATCATGCGTTAAGACCCCTAGGAAGTCCCCATGACTCCTTGAGACACATTGGAATGCTCAAGTGTGTCCTAAGGGTTAGTACGACCCCTTCAGACATACTTGAGCATTAAAATATGTCAAAAAGGGTCATGGGGGACTTCCTAGGGGTCCTAGTACACCTTATCACACGTTAGGACCCCTAGAAAGTCCCTATGACCCCTATGGACACATTAGAATTCTCAAGTGTATTTTAAGGGGTCCTACAACCCCTTCAAACACACTTGAGCATTCAAATGTGTCAAAAGGGGTCATGGAGACTTCCTAGGTGTCCTAGTATGCCTCATCACATGTTAGGACCCCTAGGAAGTCCCCATGACCCTTTTTTACACATTGGAATGCTCAAGTGTGTCTTAAGGGGACCTACAACCCCTTTGGACACACTTGAGCATTCAAATGTGTCAAAAGTGGTTATGGGGACTTCCAGGGGGTCCTTGTACACCTTATCATGCATTAGGACCCCTAGGAAGTTAGCATGACCCATTTTGACACATTGGAATGCTCAAGTGTGTCTTAATGGGTCCTACATCCCCCTTCAGACACACTTGAATGTTTGAATGTGTCAAAAGGGGTCATGGGGACTTCTTAGGGGTCCTAGTACACCTTATCACATGTTAGGACCCCTTGGAATTCCCCATGACCCCTTTGGACACATTGGACAATGCTCAAGTGTGTGTTAAGGGGTCCTACGACCCCTTCGATCACACTTGAGCACTCAAATGTGTCAAAAGTGGTCATGGGGACTTCCTAGGGGGTCCTAGTATGCCTTATCATGTGTTAGGACCCCTAAGAAGTCCCCATGATCCCTATGGACACACTAGAATGCTCATGTGTGTTCTAAGGGGTCCTAAGACCCCTTAGGACACACTTGAGTGTCAATTGTGTCAAAAGGGGTCATGGGGACTTCTTAGGGGTCCTAGTATGCCTTATCATGCGTTAGGACCCCTAGGAAGTCTCTATGACCCCTATGGATACATTGGAATGCTCAAGTGTGTCCTAAGGGGTGCTACGACCCCTCTAGACACACTTGAGTGTTAAAATGTTTTGAAAGGGGTCATGGGGACTTCCTAGGGGTCCTAGTACGCCTTATCACATGTTAGGACCCCTAGGAAGTTCCCATGACCCCTTTTGACACATTGTAATGCTCAAGTGTGTCCTAAGGGGTCGTACGATCCCTTCAAACATAGTTGAGCATTCAAATGTGTCAAAAGGGGTTATGGGGACTTCTTAGGGGTCCTAGTATGCCTTATGATGCGTTAGGACCCTTAGGAAGTCCCCATGATGCCTATGGACACATTGGAATGATCAAGTGTCTCCTAAGGGGTCCTATGACCCCTTCAGACACACTTGAGCATTCAAATGTGTCAAAAGGGGTCATGGGGACTTCCTAGGGGTCCTAGTATGCCTTATCATGTGTTAGGACCTCGAGGAAGTCCCCATGGTCCCTATGGAAACATTGGAACCCTCAAGTGTTTCCTAAGGGGTCCTATGACCCCTTCAGACACACTTGAGCTATACAATATTTCAAAAGGGGTCTTGGGGAGTTCGTAGGGGTCCTAACATGTGATAAGGCGTACTAGGACCCCTAGGAAGTCTCGATAACCCCCTTTCAACATACAATTTAAATATTATGATCTATAAAGTTTATATATATATATAATATATTATTATATAAAATATATATTAATATATAATTAATACCCCTTAAATGTTATATATTTATATTAAAATATATATAATAATATTTACATAATATTATTATTAAATATATATATATATATATATATAATAATATTTACATAATATTATTAAAATATACATAAAATATATAAATGTTATATAAAAATATTTACATAATACCCCTTAAAAGTTCAATTTTTTCATTTACTCCCATCATTTTTTCATGTACCCAAAAATATCGGGAACCCAACAAAATCGGTACCCCTATTATTGACTGGTGTAACTTTGAGAAAAATATTGCCTGTCCTGACAGACCAGAGAAGCATGGGATTTTAGACTTTTTTCATGGGTTGCAGAAAAAAGAATTGATTTGGGGCCCATTTTTTTGTTTTTTGTCAACTTGTGGTCTCACCATGGGAAGCAGGAGTCGTGGAAAGGATAAATGGAAGAGGAAGGTGACAGATGAAGAAATTCAAGCATAGAGGGAAAAAATATAGGGAAAATCACCAAAGAACAAGAGAAGGTATGTTAAACATTAATCAAGGTGACCTCGTAAATGTAGTTGCAAGTGAAGAGATGTTGAATTTGAAAATAATATAGAAATTAATTTTGTGAATAACAATGTATGGAGTGAAGATGAAAATGTAGAGATGGAGAATGAAAATGTAGACTTGGGGAATGAAAACATAGACTTGGGGAATGACAATGAATGGAATGAAGATGAAAATGTACAGATGGAGATGGAAAAGGTAGACTTGGGGAATGAAAATGTTGCACAAGAACCACATGAATTTTACACATCTCCAAATTATATGCAAAATGGAGTCCCTTGCAATAAAGATAATCAATATTCAAATTCAGGGCTTTCAAGAACACCTAAATGGTTAATTAAAATTGAGGAGAACATTATGAATAATTGGGAAGGAAAGAGATCACATAGAACTATTAGGTTGTGGGCTTCAAGACTTTATGATCAATTTTTTGGAAACAAGACATTGGTTGAGCAATGTCAAATTTTTGTGCAGTTGTTAAAGATGCAAAAGATGAGACCTAAGCTTGTGAAATTGAGGATTCCTGTGAACAAGAAATAGAGAGAAATGCCATTATTGTGAAGAATCTTTTCAATGTTCTCAATAGCATTGGGAATATGAGTAGAGAAAAAGACAAGAGAGTTGCTTGGAGGGTTATTACAACCTCCTTAGTAAGTCATTAGTTGAGAAAGGCTCATTTGATGAGACAAACTTGTGTGACTTCAATATAGACTGTAAAACTTTGGGGTAGAGCACCTTGCAAGAAGAGAAAGACTTGATGATCCACTAGAAATTGATACATGGGCTTATGGTGGGAGACTTCCCACATTTCGATAAGAAGCTAACAGATGTTGTCAAGGATGAAATTCAACAATTTTGGGATGCTAACTCAAGAGGTGTCACCAAATGTGAAGGATGTCTTGAAGTTGAGAGTTGGCAATCGAGACCTCACTCCACATCCTAAAAATTATGTGGAGGTAAGTCAAACAATGTTGTATAAATTTTTTTTGTGAGACACATCCAACATTGAAAATATCACAAAGGTCTTTTGAATCCGTGTAAGCCATTTTATTGTGTACCCCTTAAGATTCGGAATACATGTTGCAAATATCATGTTCAGTTTTCAATGCATCATGAATTATTATAGTCCATTCATTCTACTTTGCATACTAATGAAATGCTAGAGGATTGTGGTGCAAGTGGTTTTTCCAAATCATCAAGAGACTTGCTAGATCAATTTTTGTGTCAAAGAGATGATGGTTGTTTATTTTATAAAAAAGATTGCTTAAATGCCAAGTGCTCAAAATGTGGTGGCTTGTCCAAGTTTAGGACATGTTTTCATGAGGGTTTTCGAACACAATTTTGGAAAGACACTCATCCAAAAAAAGGTATATGAAATAGTGAAATATACATTGAAGAGTGGAACTGAAGGCTCTAGATGTGAGTTAGTTGCAAAAGAATACAATGTTGCTGATTTTATCTCAGATTTCAAGAAAAATATTTTTTACAAGTATGCAAGGTATAGTCACAGGTCTCAATGGTTGGATCAACAATTCAGGATGTGTAAGGACACTTTCCCCATTGGAACTATTATATCCATTGTAGACTTTGTGGAGAACTATACATTGCAGCCCCAAAATGAGACTCAAGCTCAATATTACAATTCTATTCAGGTTTCTATTTTTGTACACATCACATATAGAGATTCCCCTGATAGCACAAAAGATGAGCGAAAGATAATCAGAGAGTAATATTTTTATATGAGGATGATAGGTCTCACTCTCATGAGTTTGTTCAACATTATTCCAGAACTATTTTGACTTCTTGCAGGAAAATGTTATTGCTATGGATAGCATCTCATTTGGTCAGATAATTGTACCGGTCAATTTAAGAATGCCAAAATGTTTTATTAGTTGTGTAGAATGCATGTGGAGAGAGGTGTACATCATATTTGGAGTTTCTTTTAGCCAGGGCATGTGAAAGGGGAGCATGATGGAGTAGGTGCATGTGTGAAGAGAGCTCTAGTTAAGGAGCAATTGAGGATTTTAGGTGTTGTACTTCTTGATGCTCCTTCTATTTTTGATTGGTGTACTTTAGCATTGTCACAGGGGGGGACTCTTGATTCTACAGTGCATATATTATTTTGGTTGGTTGAGGAGGGAACTATAGGAGATAGATTGTATTTTCCAAACATTGAAAGACTCTTCAAATTACATTCATTCCAAAGCTCCAATAGTAGTACATGGACCATTTGGACATGAGAGTTGACTTGTTTTTGCTCCATGTGTTTTCAGTATGATTGGGATCTTTGTGAGTCAAGTGAGTGAGTGGATACATGGGTTCCACAATATCTAACTCCTTTATCTTTGACACTCTCTATAAGAAATGATGACATGGACACTTCAGTTGAGTATGACCATCTTTCAGATCTTCTACAGCCAGGAGATGTTTTTGCATTGGTTGCACTACAAGGGAATGATGAGAGGTCAGATTATTGGTTAGCACATTGTGTATGAGGTAAATAGAAGCTTGTACAACTGAGGACAGATGGTGATGGGTTCACATATCCTACTAGTTTAATTGTTGTTGCGGGAACATGGCTGCAAACATAAATGATTAGAAAGAATGAAATTCTTGCATTTGAAGACTATGAGAAGCACAAAACTATTCTCATGTATTCACACCTTGTTATAGTAACAAATGTCAAGTTGTCAAAGAATCAAGGAAGACCAAAGACAAAAGAAATTTGGACTATTAGTACTACTGATCATGAAGCACTATTGGAGACCTAAAGCAAAGAGATTACCCTTCAGGAACACTTGACTAGGTAATAAGTTAACTTAGTGCAATGTTTTCTAAGTTCATTAAGCTTAATTTCAATACATTAATTTCACCTTTCTTAGATTGTATTTTGAGTCAATAAACTTGGTTTTTATTTGGATTGTAACTTGTGCAGGAGCACCTATGAAGACACCTACGGTCACCATGGATCTAATCAGAGATAGAAGGACAAAAGGATCCTTAATGGTTAATTGAGATCTTTTGAAGCCTATAATGGCAATTTGTAACAATCAATTTGATTTAAAAGTTAAATATCCTAGAAGTCTTGATAAGGACTTATGACCAAAATCATGTATGGGTGGCCAATAGTGCCAACAAGAGATCTAAGTATACATTTTCTTAGAAAAAGGCAATGAAAAAACATAATATTTTATTATTTACTTATGTCATTTGCATGGTTTGAATTCTGACATGTTTGATTGTTGTTTCTCATGCTTTAAGGATATTATTTTTTATCATTTCCAACAATCTTTGATGCTTTGAAAGTTCATTTGAATCGGATGGATACATACATGATAGATGTAAATGATTCATTGTGTAGTGAGGGTCAGTTGAAAGTAGCACCGTAGTGTATCTTTTAAACCATCTATCCTCGCATTGAACTATCTACTCCATCAAATCTGGTTGGTAGGGTAAATGCCAGTAACAACCCCGCTCCACCCACGGAGTCACTGGAACGCTTGTAACCACGCTCGACCCAAGTGACCCCAAGGTGCACTAAGCATGATTAGGAAACAATATTTTGATGCTTGTATCTCAGACCTCGTGAGAGATATCAAAAAACCATCAAGGGCTATAAAATTTTGATTCTGAGGTCTACAATAACCTCTCTCAGTTTTGGGCGATTCGACTTCATTTTCATTTGGCAAGGTGATCTCAGTCGATGCCAAAACTTGTAGTGAGGGTTAGTTGAAAGTAGCTCTACCATGTATCTTTCAAACCATCCATCTTGGCATCAAACCATCTACTCCATCAGCTTTGATTGGCCAAGTAAATGCTAGTGACAACCCCGTTCCGCCCACAGAGTCACTAGAATTCTTGCGACCACGCTTGACCCAAGTGACCCCAAGGTGCACTAAGCACGAGTTGGGCAATGATCTTTCAAGGCTCATATCTCAAACCTTGTGAGAGGTATGAAAAAATATCAAGGGATATAAGATTTTGTTTCTGAGGTATACAATAACCTCTCTTAGTTTTGGGTGATTCAACTTTGTTTGAATTTGGCAAGGCAATCTTAGTCGATGCCAAAATTTGCAGTGAGGGTCAGTTGAAAGTAGCTCTGAACTATATCTTTCAAACCGTCCATCTTGGCATTGAACCATTTTCTCCATTAGCTCCAGTTGGATGGGTACATGCCAGTGACAACCTCATTCCACCCACGGAGTCATTGGATTGCTTGCACCACGCTCGTCCCAATTGACCTCAAGGTGCACTAAGCATGATTGGGCAGCGATCTTTTGATGCTCGTATATTAGATCTCATGAGAGGTATTAAAAAACCATTAGGGGATACGGGATCATGATTATGAGGTCTACAATAACCTCTCTCAGTTTTGGGTGATTCAACTTCGTTTACATTTGGCAAGGCGATCTCAGTCAATGCCAAAACTTGCAGTGAGGGTCAGTTAAAAGTAGCTCTACAGTGTATCTTTCAAACCGTCTGTCCTTGGCATCGAACCATCTACTCTATCAAGTCTATTTGGCTAGGTAAACACTAGTGACAACCCTATTCCACCCATGGAGTCACTAGAATACTCACACCACGCTCGACCCAGGTGACCCCAAGGTGCACTAAGCACAATTGGGCAGAAATCTTCTGATGCTCATATCTCAGACCTCGTGAGAGTTATCAACAAAATGTTAGGGGTTACGAGATCATGATTATGAGGTTTACAATAACCTCTCTCAGTTTTGGGCGATTTGACTTCGTTTGCATTTGATAAGGCAATCTCAGTTGATGCCAAAACTTGCAGTGAGGGTCAATTGAAAGTAGCTTTGCAATGTATCTTTCAAACCGTCTATCCTGGCATCGAACTGTCTAGTCCATCAACTCTAATTGGCTAGGTAAATACTAGTGAAAACCCCATTTCACCCACAGAGTCATTGGAATGCTTGCATCATGCTAGACCCAAGTGACCCCAAGGTGCACTAAGGATGATTGGTAAGTGTTCTTATGATGCTCATATCTTAGACCTCGTGAGAGGTATTGACAAATTTTCAAGGGCTACAAGATCATGATTTTGAGGTCTACAATGACCTCTCTCAGTTTTGGGTGATTCAACTTCATTTGCATTTGGCAAGGCGATCTCAGTCGATGCAAAACTTGTAGTGAGGGTCAGTTGAAAGTAGCTCTACAATGTATCTTTTAAATTGTTCATCCTAGCATTGAATTGTCTACTCCATCAGCTCTAGTTGGCCAGGTAAATGCTAGTGACAACCCTATTCTACCCATAGACTCACTGGAATGCTCGGACCAGACTCGATCCAAGTGACCCCAAGGTGCACTAAGCATGATTTGGAAAAAATCTTCTGATGCTTGTATCTTAGACCTCATGAGAGGTATTGACAAACCATCAAGGGCTACAAGATCATGATTCTGAGGTCTACAATAACCTCTCTTGGTTTTGGGTGATTTGACTTCATTTGCATTTGGCAAGGTGATCTCAGTTGATGCCAAAACTTGTAGTGAGGGTCAGTTGAAAGTATCTCTGTAGTGTATCTTTCAAACAATCCATCATGGCATTGAATCATCTACTCCATTGACTCTAGTTGGCTGAGAAAATTCCAATGACAACCTCATTCCGCCCATAGGGTCACTGGAATGCTCGCGACCATGTTTGACCGAAGTGACCCCAAAGTGCACTAAGCATGATTGGGTAGTGATCTTCTGAGGATCGTATCTCAAAACTCGTGAGAGGTATCAACAAACCATTAGGGGATACGAGATCATATTTTTGAGGTCTAAAATAACCTCTCTAAGCTTTAGGCGATTCGACTTTGTTTGCATTTGGCAAAACAATCTCAGTCGATGCCAAAACTTATAGTGAGGGTTAGTTGAAAGTAGTTACACAGTGTATCTTTCAAACCGTCTATCCTGGCATTGAACCATCTACTCCATCAGCTATGGTTGGCTAGATTAATGCTAATGACAACCCCATTCCACCCACAAAGTCACTGGAATGCATGCGACCCATGCTTGACCCAAGTGACCCAAGGTATGTGACTGAGGACAACAAATCCATTACATCTATTAATTTATTATACCTGTGTAAATTATTACATCTAGGTAATTTATTACATCTATTATAAAAAATTCAAACAAATTGACATATAACTTCAACAAGATATAATTTAAATCATAATGATTATCATAGTCAAGATATAACTTCACCATTCAATTCCATAAACATGAATAATAAATATGTATACAAAAGATAACGCAAATATAACATAAAAATGAACATGTTCTATATATAGAAAGTATCAAATGTATCAAAAGTATCTCCATATACAAATATGGCACATGCCATTTCAAATGTCTACAAAATTAATGTTTCAAGGTGTACAATGTGGCATATATGCCATCTCAAAATGTGCCAAGTGGCATCTCTAAATGACCACAAACCTAAAACTACATCCTATGCCATAGGGGGATCATCAAAATGTAGCCTCTTTGAAGAAGTGTTTGGATCTGGTTGATCCTGCATAAAAAAATGAGTTCAAACCCAAGTGAGATTGCTTAATTTATATGATTTGTACATATATATATATATATATATATATATATATATATATATATATATA
>BSBK01008013.1:127500-131892 GCA_027943335.1 Chamaecyparis obtusa | reverse complement strand
AACTTTTCTTCGATGGACCGAATGAACTCGGTAAACACTATCTTTTCTTTTGGTAATCGAGTGAACTCGGTAGAACACTGATTTTTTTTTTATAACCGAGTGGACTCGGTACACACTAATATTCCTGTCTGGAAGACTGACTGAGCTCGGTAGGAACTGATTGCTGTGGACTATGACATTGTGTGACATCAAAGACAATACATAATTGAGTAGCAATTTCCTTCAGACAATTGTTTCCAACAATCTCCCTCTTCGCATTGATGGCAACACAATATGTCATATCATAAGAAATTTTAAAGAGTTAGCTTGGTTTAGATTCAAATCTCCCTTTGTCAGCAAACTTCCTGTATCCTAAAAATTCTTCCTTCTGACTATTGAAAATTTCTTGAAGTAATATCAAAGACATAGCAAACACTCCTGTTTGACAACACATGCCAAAGACAATTCACATATTACTAGTGAAAATTAATGTACCTTAAGTACTGATTCATATGCAATGATCCTTTAATATGCTACATCAACAAGTTGATTTTCAATCATGTTCTGGTTGATGCATCACTAAAACTGTATTAGTGAGCTCGGATAGGGGAATGACCCCTAACTTACCTCTTAGATACACAAATGCATCCTTAGGTAATGGTTGGTAAAAATGTCTGCAATCTGTTCTTTTGTATGAATATATTCTAATTTGATTTCCTTGTCCTGCACCAATTCTCTGACAAAGTGATATTTAATAGCAATGTGCTTGGTTTTGGAATGCATCACTAGATTCTTAGAAATGTTTATTGCACTGGTATTGTCACAAAATATAACAACTGGTTCTTTGATTTCAACCTTCATAACCTTCTAATAGCTGTTTAAACCAAACAATATTTGAACAGTTTACTGCAGCAGCAACATATTCTGCTTCAGCTGTGGATTGAGATGTGCAATTCTGCTTTTTACTAGTCAAGGATACAGTCTTTTTCCAAGAAAAAAGGCTCCACCACTTGTACTTTTTCTATCATCATGTTCTCCCTGCCCAATCAGCATCAGTAAACACTTTCAAGTCTAGATTGCCTCCAAATTTATACCACAAACCATATTCTTTAGTTCCTTTTAAGTATCTTAAGATTCTTTTGATTGCATCATGTGATTTTCCTTAGGTTTTGCTGTGAATCTACGTACTATACCGACTGCTAAAGTAATATCAGGTCTTGTATGTACTACATACTGCAATTTTCCAATCATAGATCTGTATAGGGTCTGATCAACTTCTTTTGAATCATCATTTTTGGTAAGTTTTAGTCCAGTACACATGGGTGTACCAACTGATTTTGAATCTTCCATACCAAACTTCTTAAGTATCTCCTTAATGTATTGGATTGAGTAATGTATATACCATTCTTACTTTGCTGAATTTGAAGACCACAAAGAATTTATTAACCAAACATAGACATTTCAAATTCTTTGTTCATTTGCTCTGAAAATTCTTTGCACTGATCCTCATTCCCTGTAAATATAGTATCATCCACAAATATTTATGCAATACAATTTTGTCATCTGGTCCTTCTTTAATATACAGATTACTATTATCATTAGCTCTTTTGAAATTAATCTGGATCAAATAGTTATGGAGTCTTTCATACCATGCTCTAGGAGCTTGTTTTAAACCATACAATGCTTTGTGTAACCTGCAGACCATGTCCCTTTTATCTGGATCAACAAAACCTTTAGGTTGTTCAATGTAGACTTCTTCATCAAGAATTCCATTGAGAAATGTAGATTTTATATCCATCTGATATACCTTAAATCTTTTGTGTGCTGCATAAGCAATTAGAGTTCTTACACCTTCTAATCTTGCAACAGAAGCGAAAGTTTCTCCATAATTATACATTCTTCTTGAGAATAACCTTTACATACCAGTCTAGCTTTGTTTCTAGATACTTGACATCTTCATTTAGCTTATTCCTGAATACCCATTTTGTTCCAATTACATTCTTATCTTTAGGTCTGGGTACAAGAGTCCAAGTTTTGTTCTTTTGCATTTGTTCTAATTTTTCATTCATTGCTTCAATCCAACTTTCATTTTCCAATGCATCTTTGATATTTCTAGGTTCAAAATCAGTAAGCAGACATGTACCTTTTAGCTTGCTTCTTGTCATAGTACCATCTGATTTGTTTCCAATAATTTGATCCGGTGTATGATGTCTTCTGACATATTTGGCTAGTATAGGTTCCTTGCCTTTTGAATGATTCATGCTATTGTTTTCTAGGATCTCTTCTTCAGGTTGCTCGGGCTCGTAGATATTTGCTCGGTAACTTCAGGGCTAAGACTCGGTCTAAATTTCTTCCTGCTGACTCAGTTTGAACTTCTTCCTGTGACTTGGTTTGTGACTCGGTAACTGTGCTCCGGCTCGGTAGATATAGCTTCCCTTATTGATAGTTGTGTCTGTCAATGTTTCAGGTTCAATGTAAATGAATCTTCTGTAGTTCTCAGGTTCCCTTTTGCTTTCTTCCTCAGTCTTTTCTGCAAACTCATCAAATTTTACATGTATACTTTCTATGACTTGGTGAGTAGATAAGTTCAGACATTTGTATGCCTTGCTTTTGCTAGAATATCCTAGGAATATTCCTTCATCACTTTTCACATCAAATTTATTTCTTCTGGATTCTTTTAAGATATAACACTTGCTACCAAATATTTTCATGTAACTTACATTAGGTTTATAGTCATACCCATAATTCATAAGGAGTTTTGAAGTGTGTCTTTCTTCAATTGTACTCGGTTCAAGGTATGAACTGCAGTGCTGATAGCTTCCTTCCAGTACTTTATAGCGATGTTCCTTTTCTATCATTAGAGTCCTTGCACAATCCATAATAGAATTGTTTCTTCTTTCTGCTATTCCATTCTGCTCAGGAGTTCTAGGAGCTGATACCTATCTTTTGATTCCTCTTTCAATGCAAAAGTTGTTAAAATCATGGGAGATGAATTCACCACCTCTGTCTGATCTTAAGCATTTCAATCTTTTCCCTGTTTCTTTTCTACTCTTGCTAAGTACCATTTGAACTTTTCAAATGCTTCTGATTTTTCTCTTAAATACATAACAGTCATCATTCTAGAATAATCATCAATGAAAAGAATAAAGAATTTATCTCCAGTATAGCTTTCTATTCCAATAGGTCCACATAAATCAGTATGCACAATTTCCAAAATTTCTTTAGACTGATAGTTCTTACTCTTGAAACTAGTTTTACTCATTTTGCCAATCTGACAATTCTTACATAGACCAGTGTCAGGTTTCTTCAAAGCAGGAATGCCTCTAACCTTCTTGAATTTGCTTATTTTTATCATGTTATCAAAATTCACATGACATAACCTTTTGTGCCATAGCCAAATTTCTTCTATTTGAGCAATAAAGCATGAATATTCACTGAGATCAAGATAAAATAAGTTACCTTTTGTTTGTTTGCCTGATCCAATGAGTTTTCCTTTTCCATCCAGCAGTCTTGCTTGACCATTCATGAATTCAACCTTGAAACCAGTGGTTGATTAGCTGTGCTACACTTAAAAGATTATGTTTTAGTCCTTCAATCCAATAAGCATTATCACATATGAGTTCTTTGGTTAAAGAGATTCTTCCTTTTCCTTTTATACAACAAGGTTCATTGTTTCCAAATCTTACATTACCACTATCACAGTCTTCTAGATATTCAAATTTTGTCTTGTCACCAGTCATGTGGTGTGAAACATCCGCTGTCTATTATCCATATATAATCTTTGCTTATATGAGAAATAGTGCCATCTTATCTTCATCATCATCAGAATCATCTTTTATAGCAATAAAGACAATTTATTCTTCACTATCATCAAAATCTTTAGCCATAAAACATGATTTCTTACCTTTATCCTTGTATGATTTGAAATTATTTTTGCCATAGTACTTGTGACTTCTCTTTTCTTCTTTGACTTGCTTGTTTGGCACCTAGCTGCAATATGTCCAATTTCTTCACATGAAAAATAGATTAAAGGAGTTTTACCTTTATATTTACCTTTCCCTCTAGAGTACTTCTTTGCAAGTAATGCTTCTACAATTTCAAGATCACTATCAGAACTTTCTTCTGATTCTTCTTCACTTTCTGACTGAACTTCTTTAATTTTCTTGTTCTTCTTTAATGAAACCTTGGCTCAAATGCTGATTCAATATTTTGGAACTAGGAACATAGTTATCATAGTTGTCTAATTCAAAAGCTGTCAATCTTCCAACTAAAGCATCCAAAGTTATATTGTGGTTTGTTTCACATCTTCTTTCTTGAATAGCTGATACTCTTATTGCATAGATAGGGAGTAGTGTTCTAAGTACCTTACTTATAACAATCTTATCTGAGATTGTTCCTCCAGAAGCTCTAATT
>BSBK01008013.1:0-122500 GCA_027943335.1 Chamaecyparis obtusa | reverse complement strand
GAGATGCATTTGGAAATGGACCCTATTTCTATTTTTTAATTCCATGGTTCATTATCTTATTAGCCCATTTAAAGATCAGTTAAAAGAAAAATTGATTATTTTTAAGATATATGTTTAATTACAAAGAAGAAGAAAGAGGAAAATAATAAATAAGAGAGGTGGTTATACAAATGGAATGTCAGCTCAGATTCACCTTTCAAGAATCATTTATTGAAACTAAATGGTTACCATCAAACTATTTATTACTAAATTTCCAAAGGAAAGCTATCGATAATCTTTGGCCAAAATTTCCCCTGTTGCTCTAACAACTAAGTGAAACTTGAAGTTTGAGTCATTGTTCCTGCTCATTAAAATTTTGTTATTATCCTTTACTGTGGGATGGGTGAATATGGGAATCTAAATCTATAAATTAGTCATTGATATCAAATGTTAAATTTGAATCTTTAATTATAAAGTTATCTGAGAGTCATTATTTATTGTTTCCTTCTATTATATTCATGTTGATCGAGATATTTATATCACTTGTACATACACTATACATGTATTCTTCATGGTCATGGAGGTACATTTGCAAAAATAATTATGGTGATTTCACTATGTTTTGGTTTTCATGGTCATGAGAATTAAGGCAAAACCTTCAAAATTAGTTACATTATTTTAATCTTATATATTCATGAACGTTTCATGGTGATGAACATTAATTAGAAGCCTCTCCTTCTCTTTGTTTAAGAGCATAATCCCTTTTATTTATAAAACATAAAAACATATTCATTCAATATATATTTTAGGTAATTGTACCTATTAATTAAGAGATTGATCTATTTGAAATCTCTTTCAACTGTTCATTAATAGAGAAGTGTTGTGAGGGTTTGAGTCAATATTATTAAAGATTAATCTGTTAACCAACACAAATATATGCATAATCTGAACAATATATGAACAAATTATCAATAGTAATAGGTCAATACTTTTATGTAATGGAAACCAAAAATACATTGGTCCTTCAATTTTTTTATCTCATCAGCTCATTATCCATGAATCATACAAAGGTTAGAGCCTTATACTAGGAGATAAAATTTACCATCTCCTTGTAAATTAAGTATTCAATATAAATTATATCAAGTTTGTAGACAAGAATATGATCCATCTCAAAGACCTTAATTGCAATCAATTTTTATAATGTATTTTGTTAGATAATTTTTGTTTCATGTGCATGATCATATCAAGTCAATATATAAAGGGATAAGATCTTGATGTCACCCATCTCTTAAGTTTTAAATCACATTTACTACCAATTTCTTGATGCAAGGCAAGGCAGGATGAGGGCCAAAGGCACATCTAAAACCTAATCTACCTTGCAGATATCACATACGAAAGCAATTACACAACAAATGAGAGAGACAGAGAGAATGCAACAAAGATCATATATATTTCATTCAAATAGATTCATACATGTCGGGTTGTAAGGCCTTCCCAGTTAGGGCTAGATATTACAATTCAATTACAATAGTCCTCCAACATGCGAAGATTCGGGGCTCCCTTCAAACTACTAATCTGATACCATTAATCTTCTAGCTCTAAGATGATGTCCTAAACTACAACCAACCACTACATTATACACAAGAGGCTACCAAAATAAGTCAGCCTTGAGATCCATCATTAATAGAAGGAACGACTAGATCTAGGTCCACATGCTTCCTAATGATCGATACCAATATTAAATCCACAACCACAATGAATTGGAAAATTTGGCCTCAACAAAAAACTAAAACAAACAACTCAGTAAGAAAGGATGATCAAGCGCTAAGAAAGGATAACCGAGTGCTAGGGAATTAATCAACCAACTCGGTTAACAAAGGAAATTGATAAAATACCAAGCCAACTTGGTCAAAGAAGGAAATGAGCAACATAGAAAACTCAAACTTATTTTTGGTGACACAGGATTGTCAAGGACCTGACATGCTCCTGCATCAGATACCTGGGTTTATTTGAAATGATTCTCTGAATCATGCAGTAGGTACAAACTGAGTTGAATCCAACTCAAATTGTGAATTCCATGAACTGTCTTCAATCATTTTGTTCTTCCACTTTACTAGATATTCCATATATTATTTTCCTCTTGTGCTTCTGCCAACTCTTTGCTCCTAAGTTTGCTCAACTTCTTTTGTCTATTTCTTAGGATAATCATTCAGTACTGTCATTTCTTCATTTGATTCATGGTACTCATACAAATCTTCAATTTTGAATATAGGTGATATATCCATGTCATTAGGTAACTCAATCTCATAAGAATTTCCACTATCAAATCTCCTCAATATCCTACAGGGACCAAATTTATTCATTTTCAACTTCCCATATCTTCCAATAGGAAATCTAACTTTCTTCAAATGAACCATTACTTCATGACCAACTGCAAAAGTCTACTGTCTTCTTTATCTATCTACTATGTCCTTATATTTATGATTACTTTTCTCCAACTTGTGTCTCACTTCTTCATGCAATATCTTCATGAACTCGGAAAACTTTATTCCTTCAGCACTTCTCTTTTCTTCAATAGCAATGTCCTTCAAATCTGATATACCTCTCGATTATATGTCATTTAAAATCTCAAAAGGTGTTTTTCCCATACTCCTATTCACTGAATTATTATATGAAAACTCTACTACAAGTGCAAACATAGAATCCCAATTACTCGGTGTATCTCCTTCTAAGCATCTTAAAAGATTACCCAAACTTCTCTTCACAACCTTGGTTTCTCCATCAGTATGTGGGTGAAATGTAGAAATATATTTCAACTCGATGCCCAACTTTCTCCAAAGAATCTTCCAAAAGTATCTCACAAATTTACTGTCTCAGACAGAGATGATACTCCTCGATAATCCATGCAATCAGACAATTTCCTTAAAGAAAACATCAGCTATATGCACTGCATCTAATGTCTTTCTACAGAGTATAAAATGTGCCATCTTAGAAAATCTATCCACAACAACAAATATAGAATCATTACCTCTCACTCTTCGGTAAGCCAAGAAATAAATCCATATTGATATCAATCCAAGGTTTCTCAGGAAAAAAAATTGGTGTATACAATCCAATATTCTAACTTACTCCTTATGCAACTTGACAAACTCCATAACTTCTCAAAAAATTTTGAACATCCTTATACAACTATGGCCAAAAGTATTTCTTCTTAAGCAAAGTTAATGTCTTGTCAATACCAATATGTCAAGCCAAACCACTACTATGTTTCTCTTTTATCAAATTAGTTCTCATTGATCCTCTCGGTATACACAACTGAATACCTTTAAACAATGTACCTTATTGAATGAAATAGTCTTGAATAGGTGCTCTACACTTTCTCCATGGCTCAAAAAAATTAGGATCAATTTCATACAAGTCTTTCATGTCATCAAAACCAAGAACTTTAATTTTCATCTCAGACATCAAAGATCTTCTTCTACTGAATGCATTAGCAACTCGGTTAGTGACTCCACTCTTATGTTTTATCACAAATGTATAACTCTACAAATATTTAACCCATTTAATATGTCTCTGATTCAACTTATTTTGACTACCCAAATACTGTAAATCCTTATGATCACTATACAACACAAATTCACTCAGTATCAAATAATGTCTCCATTTCTTCAAGGATTGAACAATAGCATAGAATTCTTGATCATACACAAAATATTTTCTTTTTGCATCATTAAATTTTTCACTAAAGACAGCAACAGGTTTACCTTCTTGACTCAACACAACTCCTATTGCACTACCAATTGCATCACATTCAACTTGAAATACCTTATTGATATCATAAAATGCTAACATAGGTAATTCAACAACTTTCTCACTACCATTTTCAGGTGTATGACAATACAAAATAGCTTCAACCTTTTCAGGATCTATATTCAAACCATTAGCTAAAATCACGAGTCCTAACTACACAATCTCCTCTTTCACGAAGGAACACTTTTTCAATTTAATCATCAAGATTTCTTCTTTCAATATCTGCAATAATCATTCAACATGCAACAAATGTTCTTCTCTGGTCTTACTAAATATCAGAATGTCATCAAGATATGCAATCACAAATTTACCCACAAATTTCTTCAAAACCTCATTCATCAATCTCATAAAAGTACTTGATGCATTAGTTAAACCAAAAGGCATAACCAAACACTCATACAAACCTTATCTTGTCTTAAAATAAGTATTTCACTCATCACCTTTTTGGATTCTGATCTGATGATATCCACTTTTCAAATCAATTTTGGTAAAATACTTTTCTCCAGTTAAACTATCCATTATGTCATCCATTCTCGGTATAGGAATGTTAGAAAGTAAAGTCCACCAAGATAACTGAGAGGGAGGGGTGACTCAGTTATCAGATAATTATAACTTTTAACATCTTCAATAGCATTTAACCATGTAAGCAATGCAATTACTAACCATACAAAGATATTCATACACAATGACACAATAACACAAGATATGTTGACTAGGGAACCTCTTGATCAAAGAGTAAACCCCGGTGGGAATGATGCCCACAAAAGATGCACTAATATGAATATTCCTTGTGAGAGGATGGAATCTATTAAGAGTCTTATGAAATACATTTAGTACATATAAATCCCTATTAGGAGATTTTGAATCTCTGTTAAAAGATTCTAACCCTGTTAAAAGTTATGGAAGACAGAAGGACCCACTGCCCAAACAGCTTCAGGGTAAGATCACTGAACACACTATCCAAATAACCTTGATATTATTCAATAGAATAATATAAAATATGTTACCTCCTTACTATGCCAAACCGCACTCACTGCTACACCAGATCTCTGTACTTCGCATGTCTTCCTTCACAATTTCATTTTCACAACCTCTTAGGCTCTTTTCTTCACTTCATGCTTACATTCACATGCAACCAAACCATGTTCACACTTCTTTTTCACTTTTTACTCCTTAAAATAAGGAAAAAAATTCCTTCCTTTATACCACACTCAAATAATTACAAATGAGTTGGCACATAATTACAAAATGAAAGTCTCCATACACTACATCAAAATTACACAAAACTATCAGCTTCCAGATATAATAACTCTTCACTCGTGTGAACTCAAAGTTTGCACTATGAACCACATCATCATCAATGTGTATCAAACTTCCCTTTAACTGTGCAAAACCATATTCCATCCCAATTAGGAGATATCATCCAATTTCCACAAATCGCTACTCAGGAACACTGCCTGAATACTGCTTTTACCAAAATGCTCATAACTTTCATGAATAAAATAATTTTTGTCTATGCTTTTAACCATAGAAATATAACATATCAAAGAGTATAACCTCAAAATTTCATAGCTCCAACTACAATAGCCCATGTGCACCAATCATACACTGTCTACTTCTCTACTAGTCTCCAGAAGATCACTGTGTTGACATCAATGACAATCATAGTCATGAATGCAACAACAACTGCTATAGAATGACTGCCAACATCCATCCTTCATTCCTAACAATCTCCCCCATTGGCATTAATGGAAACATAGATGAAAAATATCCAATGTTCCAAAAATCCAATACTGTTGCACTGCTACACTGATACTCTGAAAGTTCTACAAAAAATTTTCATCAATCAAATCTTGCTTCATTATCCTATAAAGTTCTCTCCAACAGATGTTCTATATTTTTTTTCATGTATACTTCTCCCCCATTGACATCAATGATAGAAATTTCATCACTATGTCAACAATAACTAAATGTTCTAAGACACTATTTCAGAGAATACATTCACAAGAGTCCTCATGACTCAGCTCAAATACATATACTCCCCCATAGAGGAAGTACCAACATCCAATCCAGAAAAAGATAGGGCTCATATAAAACTAGACGGATGCAATCAACTGCATCATTACTCAAAAGTAGGTTGGGCATAACCCCAAGCATACCTCTTAGATACTCAAATGTATCCTTAGGCAAGGGCTTTGTAAATATGTCTACTATCTATTACTTTGTGCTTATGTACTCCAGTCTGACTTCTTTCTTAGCAACTTTTTCTCTTACAAAATGATACTTGATCTCTAGATGCTTAGTTTTAGAATGCAATATAGGATTCTTAGACATACTGGCTATGCTGGTGTTGTCACAATGTATGACAACAGGTTCAACAAATTTAATTCCAATATCCTTCATCATCTACTTCATCCAAATTATCTGGTTACAACTGTTTGTTGCTGCTACATATTCTACTTCTGATGTACTCTGTGAAATACAATTCTACTTCTTGCTCAACTAGGAAACCAATCTTCCTCCAAGAAAAAAGACTCCAGCACTGGTTCTTTTCTTATCATCAACACTACCTCCCCAATCAGCATCTGTATATGCACATAGGGTGAAATCATCAGATTTTTCATACCACAATCCATAGTCCATTGTTCCTCTTAAATATCTCAATATTCTCTTTACTGCTACATAATGTGACTCTCTAGATTCAGCTTGAAATCTTGCTACCATGCCAACTGAATGTTGTATATCCGGTCTAGTGTGTGTTAAGTACTACAATCCTCCAATCATGGATCTATATTTCTTTTTCTCAACTGCTGGTGTTTCATCTTTGCTTGATAGTTTGTGTCCTATAACCATAGGTGTTCCAACTGGTTTACAGTTCTCAATTCCAAATCTTTTCAGCAAATCATTCAAGTACTTTTTCTGGCTAACAAAGATACCATCATTGTTCTATGTTATCTGTAATCCCAAAATATATTTCATCTCACCAATCATGCTCATTTCAAACTCTATCTTCATTTCATTAGCAAATTTGTCACTAGCTTCATCTTCTCCTCAAAAGATAATGTCATCAACAAAAATAACTATAACTAACAATCCATTTTCAATTTCTTTTGTATACAAATTACTATTTGTTGTTCCTTTAGTAAATCCCAATTTCAACAAATATTTATCCAATCTAGCATACCAAGTTTTAGGTGCTTGCTTTAGTCCATATAATGTTTTCTTTAGTTTGCATACCATATCTCCTTCTTGAGTCAAAGGAAAACCTTCAAGCTACTCAATGTAGACTTCTTCCAATTCACCATTCAGAAATACAAATTTCACATCCATTTGATACACTTTGAATTTCTTAAAAGCTGCATAAGCCAAAAACATTCTTACTACTTCAAGTCTTGCTACTGGTGCAAAGGTTTCTTCATAGTCAATTCCTTCTTACTGCGAGTATCCCTTACATACTAATCTTTTGTTTCTTACTACTGCCCCTTGTTCATTATCTTTTTTCTGAATACCCATTTAGTTCCAATCACATTCTTGTCTTTAGGTCTAGGAACCAATTCTCATGTCTTGTTCTTTTCAATTTGATCTAGTTCTTCTTTCATAGCATTAATCCAATGTTCATCTTCACAAGCTTCATTAGTAGATTTAAGTTCAATTTGGAAAATCAAACATAAATGTACCTTATTTCTAGTCATAACTCCCCTGTCCAAACTTCCAATAACTTGTTCAACAGGATGATGTCTAGATACATACCTATTCGGTGTCATAGTCACAGATCTTGTTTCAATTGTAGATTCTTCTTTAGATTCTTTTCTGGTTTCTTCTCTAGTTTCTTCTGCAGTATGATTCTCATTCAACAATTCACTGTCAATCTCATAGAATAATTCAGTAGTTTCAATGTTAGGCAGAGGATTAGCTTCTTCATCAGATTCATAATCAAGCATTCTTTCCCAAATTTTAAACTTCTCATCAACTTTAACATTTGTGCTCTCAACAATAGTTTTAGTTCTCTTATTGTAACATCTATATGCTTTTCTTTTCAAAGAATATCCAAGAAAAATACTTTCATCACTTCTAGGATCAAACTTTCCAATATCATCATCTCTCTTTATATAACATTTTCTTCCAAAAATTCTAAAATACTTAACTGAGGGTGCATGTCCAAACCATAATTCATAAGGTGTCTTATCTATGTCTGCTCTGATTTGTACTTTGTTTATTGTATAAATTGTTGTATTCACTACTTCTTTCCAAAATGTCTTCACCAAGTTATTCTCAAATAACATAGCTCTTGTTGCTTCAGTTACTCACCTGTTTCTTCTTTCTGTTAGTCTATTTTCTTGTCATTGCAAAACCTTATGAAAATGGCTTATTTTCTTGCAAATTTTTTTGAAGTGTCCTTTGCCTTGTGTTCTTCATGCTGTTACCAGGCTCTAGTCCAATTTTCACGTGCTGAATAATAAAATTTTGAAAGTTATCCAAATTCTAAGCCTGCTGGAAATATTTTCAAAATCTGCCTAAGTGTCAAAAACCCACATTATTTTTTAAAATCCATGATGTTTTCAATCTTTTTGGCTTGCATAAAGTCCTCGATGTTTTTGCATCCTTTTTTACCTTTGTGTCAATGTCGAAAACCTTGTGTGTTTTCGATCCTTTACTGTTGTGAAAACTTTGTGTATTTTTGACCTCCCAGTTCCTTGTCTGCCGGCTTTCCTTAAGTGTGCAAGTGTGATGAAAGGTGGGCCTGAGCCTTCAAATGCTCTTCCTGATTGGCTATCGTATGGCCGCATGTTAGACTTTTCTGACATACAATCATGCGACCGCCTGCCACCTGTCCATGTAGTCCCATCTTTTCATTGTGTTTGACTGTCTGGCGATTGAGTCTTCTTCTGGTGACTTGGCGACTATGTAGTCGCGTGATCTCTTCTCTTCTGGAGGTTAGCGGCTAGCATCTCATGACTTGGTGAGTGGTTTTTCAAATAGTTTCTGAATGCCTGGTGGTTAGTGGGCTCGATTCTTCAAGCGGCAGAGGAGGGAGATCGATGGTCAGCATGTGATCGTGAGAAATATTCTTTCCCCTTGCGATCATATGCCTACCGTTGATTCTGTTTGCAGAGCGTGGTGGTCCCAGTGTCAGAGGGGAGGTAGACATGTATTCTGATTGGCTGTCGCATGGCCGCATGTCAGACTTTTCTGACATGCAATCATGCGACCATTTTCCATCTGTCCACGTGGGTCCCAGCTCTTCGTAGTTGGTGTTTGAAGTTATGTGGTCCTAGCGGCGGTCACATGGTAGCTTGTGATTGGCTGTCACATGGTCACATAGCCCAATTTTTGGCTATGTGATCATGCGACCACTTGCCACGTGTCCTTGGGGCTAGTTAGTAGGTGGTGAGGTGAGGCATTTTTTGGATGCGGTGGCAGTTTTCTATTGGCCGGTGGGTGGTTATGATGTGGTCTTATAGCCTTGTCACATGATCACAAGGGCCATTTCCACGGCTTGCGATCATGCGACCAGATGCCATGTGGTGTTGGGGCACGGTGGGAAATGGTGACATGCTGGGTTCCGGTTGGTTGTCGGTGTACTGAGGTGGCCAAGGGTTTGCAGGAGGGTCCTTTGGCATATGTGTCTCAGTGATTGTAGTGAGTGGAGGCATGACAGGTGGCATCATGCATTGCGATTGCGGAGCTAATGGTGGGGTTTGAGGTTTGGTGGAGTAGATAAAGTTTAGTGGCCCAACAAATTTGCATCTTGTCGCTGGTTCGTGAGATGATTTGGTGGTTCCCCAATTCATTTGGTGACTTGGCAAACAGTGGTCATGGGATCGCTAGATTCTTTAGCAGAGGCAGGAAGTATTCCATGAATTGGCGAAGGTTCCTTTGTCACCAATTCGCTAGATGACTTAAAGTGCTATTTCAACACGTCCGATCATGTGTTCATAGGATTCAATTGTGGTTAAGCTTTTCATTCTGTGACTGGGATTTTGCCTTGTCGGTAGTTCGCAGAATGTTAACCCGACGTGCTTAATGGGTTAAGATCTGAAGCCCGAGAAGATGAGAGATCTAATAGTCAGGACTTATTGCCAATCTTCGATCGAATCAGGACCACCGATTCACTGCTAGCACCAAGAAGTAACCATTGGTTTTCAAATTCAAATCTCAGAAACATTTCCAGTGACCAGGAAGGACCAAAATTGATGATAGAGGAGGCCAGAGTTGGTGAAATTGAACTTCTCCACCGTTCCAGTGTGGTCTAGGGTGCCATAATTGTTTGCAAGGATCTGTACATGTAAGGATTGACAGGGAATGGCTCGAGGCATGATTTCAGGGTGGTTGATTTGACTTTCTCTCTTGGCAGATCTATGATCTTCTGTGCTCTTTTCTGAGAATTATCATGATTGGAGATCATCTTCAATCTGTTTCTCTGAGATTGCTTGGTTTCCTACCCCTGTAGTAAATTTTGTATTCTTTTGGTTGGTTGGGTAGTTGAAACCCTAACCCTAGCTGTCCCTAAGCTTGTTGCATTCTCTCTGAGAATTCCAAGGTAGCTAATGGTATAAATGGCAGGTTGTTTGATTTTGTAAGGGTTCCTTCTTCTACAAAATTTTTGAGGAGAATTAGTTCCAAATGAAAGGCTCTGTTCTACAGATTTCCCCTTCTCTCTACATATAGAGTGTTCTTCACTCTTTGCTAGTTCAGAGAATATAGTGCATATTGTAATAGATGTCTTATGTATGAGATTGCAACATACTTGTTCTTGTATCAGATTGTCTCCATTTGGGTTTTAGACTTATAGATTATAGCATCAAGGGTGTGTACTCTTTCTACTTGCATTTCCAGTGAGTGTCTGCAATAGAGTTATTTTCACAGAAGCAACTGAGTCTAGGACTGGTGTTCAGATATGTATGGGTTGGGCTATCAAAGATGCATCATGCTTGTCTTCTAGTGGATGCTGGTTAATGTATTACTTGTTCCTAGGTCTTCCTTTGGATAAGTGATAACATATTTGGGTGCACAGGTGGTTTGGTAATGTATGATCTGGTCAGGGTGAGTGAGTTGTGTTCTTGTTTCATAACTATCTCTTGCAGTAGGGTATTTGACTCTATGGCCCATTGGATAAGGAACTGGTCTATTAGAGACTTAGGGCATCTCAGAGGACCTTTCAATCATTTTAAAATCTTTTCCCTTCAGCTCCACCCCTTCCCTTTCTTGTTGTTAGGATAGGTCTCAAGCTTTCAATATCATTCCATGCAAGTAGGGCTATTGCATGAGACTTTCTATCATTGGGGTATAGGATACCTATAGGAGATTGATTTCTATTCCACATTAATCTATCTGCAGGCCTTTGGTTTTTTCATGAGGTGTCTTGAGTGTGCAGATAAGGAAATACATGCATGAGTGAATGTGGAGCTCAAAGAAGAAGGAGAATTTCTCTCTATCCTCATCAATTGGTATATTTTTCTTGTCAAGCTTGAGTGCCTAACCTGTGAGTCTAAGCTCAACTATTTGATTCAAGCTTGGTCCTGGAAGGAAAAAAGCCAACAAAATGGTGACTCTGCTGGGGAGAGTCTAGAATAGAGTCAAATAAACAAAGGCATTGACTATATCTTCTCACTAAGTGTTGAGTGGCGACTCTGAGTTCTCTGATTGATCAGTGTGTTTCCTGATAGACAATGCATGTTATCCTGGTGAGTTTTGTGTTGGTTGGAAGAAGAAACAAAGAGTATTTCTTTCCTCTCAAGGATGTGGTGACTCTACAAAGAAAGAACTTGATGGAGCTACATGGTGAGCTCTAGATCTACCTTGCTTCTAGCCAAAGGTCTTCTGCTACAAAACTTCTAGGTATTCTTTTGTTGAAATGTATCCCTATCAAGTGTGTAGCACTGCTGTTGAGGGATGAGTTGTAGTGGGCAGTTCTTCATGGAGGAATATAGGCCATTTTGTTTTGATGGCATTGAAGGTGCCCCTAATGAGTTATCTACTGAGAATGGGAAGTGCTTACCAAGATTCATGGCTGGTGGGTCTATTTCTGCAAGCCAGCATGTTGATGTTGTCATGGACATTTTTGGAGATATGGATGTTGAACATGAAGATGTTGCCATGAGATTATTTTTGCACATATTTTCTGATGGTGGAATGAAGTGGTTCTTGTCCTTGCCCTTGCCCTCATGTTCAATCCCTTCTTTGGATGTGTTGAGAGCTAAGTTTGTTGAGCATTTTGATAAAGTTGTTGCTCTCAAGAAGGAATTAGCAAGGCTGAAAATGGTGAACTGGTAGTTAGTAGAGGACATAAGATTGCTAAGACTGGTGGCTCCTGATGATGTTCATGAGGAGGTTAGTGTTTCTGATGTTGAATCTCACTATGCAAAGAGTGTTGACTATGAAGCTGATTCTGAGATCAATGCATATGAGGATGTTGAAGATGAATCTGAGGCTGACAATATTTCCTTTTTGTCTCCATATTTTTCTTCTTTTCAACATGAGAAGGCAATTTTCTTGTCCCGGATTGATGATGTTTTGTATGGAAAGGAGAATATTGGATATGATGCAGATGATGATTCCTGCATAGATTGCTTCACACAAAATGAACTAAAGCCAGAGATGTTTATCTATGTTCCTCACAAGGATGATATTTCCAGCACTAGGGGTTAAATTGAGGAAGATGAAGAAGAAGTCCAAAGTCCATTGAGTAGTGAAAGGACTTCAGTACTCTTGGTTGAAGAATTTCAGAGGTATGCCCCTGCTTTGGATTTTGATTTGCAGCCCCCCTATGATGTGGTCTTTGACACTAATAATGAGACCAGTGTTCAAAGTGATAGTGATGATCCTTTTTCATCAGAGATCTCCTCATGTAATGACCCTACAGAAGAAGAGGTAGAAGGACATGATAGTGTGTTTTCCTATCATCAAGATTGCAGTGATGAACAAGTTCCTTGTTCAAGCCCTTTCCCGTCTTTTCATAAATATGATACTGATTGTGATAGTGTTGAAGACTTTGCTTTCAGCAGTTGGGATAGAAATTCTTTTGGTGAAAGTGATGATGTAGTGTTCCCCTATCATAAGAGCTTTGAAGTTGACCTTCACTTGGTTCATGGTCCAATTCATGAAGACATCACTAAAGAGCTAGGTTGCTTAGTGGCTAAAGCAATGTGTGAAGGTAAATCAGAGGATCTATTTCCTTCTCAGCCAGGTAATTTTATGGTAATGCATGACAGTTAATATTCTGCATTTTCTGATGCATTACTAGATCAAATTTTTGTTTCTAGTCATCAAGGAGAAGTAGATGATGTTCCTTACTTCTTGGAGTTTGAATATGAATATGATAGTCATGGCTGGAAAAACATGGGTGGTGATCAATGCAAGTTTATTCTTCAGCCCATGAGTACTCACATATGTGTGCAGCAGAATGGTAAGAAATTTTTTTGACTTGGGGTCACATATGTGATTGAAAACCAGATTTTTGATGCAGGAGGGTCACTGGTTTTCTTTTGAGGCCTTGAGCCTGGTTGTACATATTTGTAAACTCTATAAATAGCTTTCCCTTTTTTTGTGTGTGCTTTCCCTTCTTGTTCCCTACGTATTTTGAGTTGGTCTGCTCTCCCAGTGATCCTGAATTCTCACATGGGCACAAGTTACCCATTGTCCCCAGATAGAGCCAATGTTAGTCCATTTTCCTATCATTGCAAAACCTTATTAAAATGGCCTATTTTCTTGCAAATTTTCTTGAAGTGCCCTTTGCCCTATGTTCTTCATGCTGTTACCAGGCTCTGGTCCAATTTGCACGTGCTGAATCATAAAATCTTGAAAGTTATCCAAATTCTAAGCTTGCTAGAAATATTTTCAAAATCTACCTAAGTGTCGAAAACCCACAGTATTTTTGAAAATCTATGATTTTTTTGACCTTTTTGGCTTGCATAAAGTCCTCGATGTTTTTGCATCCTTGTTTACCTTTGTGTCAATGTCGAAAACCTTGTGTGTTTTTAATCCTTTGCTGTTGTGAAAACTTTGTGTGTTTTCGACCTCCTAGTTCCCTATTTGTCGGCTTTCCTTAAGTGCACAAGTGCGATGACAGGTGGGCCCGGGCCTTCAAATGATCTTCCTAATTATCTTTCGCATGGCTGCATGTTACACTTTTTTGACATGAGATCATGCGACCACCTGCCACCTATCCACGTAGTCCCAGCTTTTCATTGTGTTTGGCTATCTAGCGGTTAAGTCTTCTTCTGGAAACTTGGTGACTATGTAGTCGTGTGATCTCTCCTCTTCTAGCGGTTAGCGGCTAGCATCTCATGACTTGGCGAGTGGTTTGTCACATAGTCATTGAATGCCTGGTCATTAGTGGGCTCAATTCTTCAAGCAGCAGAGGGAGATCGACGGTCGGCGTGTGATCGTGAGGAATATTCTTTCCCTTTGCAATCATGTGCCTGCCGTTGATTCTGTTTGCAGAGCACGGTGGTCCCAGTTTCAGAGGGGAGGCAAACATGTATTTTGATTGGCTATCACATGGCCACATGTCAGACTTTTCTAACATGTGATCATGTGACCACTTGTCATCTATCCACATGGGTCCCGGCTCTTCACAGTTGGTGTTTGCAGTTCTATGGTCCTAGCGGCGGTCACGTGGCAGCTTGTGATTGGCTGTCGCATGGTCCAATAGCCCAATTTTTGGCTATGCAATCATGCAACTGCTTGCCACATGTCCTCGGGGCCCATTATCAAGAGGTGAGGTGAGGCATTTTCCAGATGTGGTGGCAGTTTTCTATTGGCCGACGGGTGGTGATGATGCGGTCTTATGGCCTTATCGCATGATCACAACAGCCATTTCCATGGCTTGCGATCATGCGACCAGGTGCCACATGGTGTTGGGGCCCAGTGGGAGATGGTGACATCCTGGGTTCTGGTTGGTTGCCGGTGTACCGAGGTGGCCAAGGGTTTGCAGGAGGGTCCTTTGGAATGTGTCACTCGGTGGTTGCAGTAAGTGGAGGTGTGACAGGTGGCGTCATGCGTCACAGTTGCGGAGCTAATGGTGGGGTCTAAGGTTTGGTGGAGTGGATAAATTTTAGTAGCTTGAAAAATTTGCATCTTGTCACTGGTTCGCAAGATGATTTGGCGGTTCCCCAATTCATTTGGCGACTTGGCGAATAGTGGTTGCGGGATTGCTAGATTCTTTAGCGGAGGCAAGAAGTATTTTGTGAATTGGTGAAGGTTCCTTTGTCACCAATTTGCCACATGACTTAAAGTGCTATTTCAACACATGCAATCATGTGTTCATGGGATTCAACTATGGTTAAGCTTTTCATTTCACGACTAGGATTTTGCCTTATCACCAGTTCTCAAAATGTTTGCCCGAGGTGCTTAATGGG
Organism: Chamaecyparis obtusa; assembly: GCA_027943335.1. Classification (NCBI taxonomy): domain Eukaryota; kingdom Viridiplantae; phylum Streptophyta; class Pinopsida; order Cupressales; family Cupressaceae; genus Chamaecyparis; species Chamaecyparis obtusa. The sequence goes on along the minus strand of BSBK01008013.1, from coordinate 107,351 downwards.
TTAAGATCTGAAGCCGGGGAAGATGAGAGATCTAACAGTCGGGACTTATTGCCCATCTACAATTGAATCAGGACCATCGATTCACTGCTGGTGCCAAGAACTAACCATTGCTTTTCAAATTCAAATCTTAGAGATGTTTCCAGCGACCAGGAAGGACCAAAATTGATGACAAAGGGGGCCAGAGTTGGTGAAATTGAACTTCTCCACTGTTCCAGTGTAGTCCAAGGTGCCATGAGTGTTTGCGGGGATCTGTACCATGTAAGGATTGACAGGGAATGGCTCGAGGTGTGATTTTAGGGTGGTTGATTTGACTCGGTCTCTTGGTGGATCTGTGATCTTCTATGCTCTTTTCTGAGAATTATCATGATTGGAGATCATCTTCGATCTGTTTCTCTAAGATTGCTTGGTTTCCTGCCCCTGTAGTAAATTCTATATTCTTTTGGTTGGTTGGGTAGTTGAAACCCTAACCCTAGCTATCCCTAAGCTTGTTGCATTCTCTCTGAAAATTCAAAGGCAGCTAGTGGTATAAATGGCAGGTTGTTTGATTTTGTAAGGGTTCCTTCTTCTACAAATTTTTTGAGGAGAATTGGTTCCAAATGAAAGGCTCTGTGCTATAGATTTCCCCTTCTCTCTGCATATAGAGTGTTCTTCTCTCCTTGTTGGTTTAGAGAATATAGTGCATATTGTAACAGATATCTTATGTATGAGATTGCAGCATACTTGTTCTTGTATCAGATTGTCTCCATTTGGGTTTTAGACTTATAGATTATAGCATCAAGGGTGTGTACTCTTTCTACCTGCATTTCCAATGAGTGTCTACAATAGAGTTGTTTTCACAGAAGCAACTGAGTCTAGGACTGGTGTTCAGATATGTATGGGCTGGGCTATCAAAGATGCATCATGCTTGTCTTCTATTGGATGTTGGTTAATGTATTACTTGTTCCTAGGTCTTCCTTTGGTTAAGTGATAACATATTTGGGTGCACAGGTGGTTTGGTAATGTATGATCTGGTCAGGGTGAGTGTGTTGTGTTCTTGTTTCATAACTATCTCTTGTAGTAGTGTATTTGACTCTATGGCCCATTGGATAAGGCACTAGTCTATCAGAGACTTAGGGCATCTCAGGGGACCTTTCAATCATTTTAAAATCTTTTTCCTTCAGCTCCACCCCTTCCCTTTCTTGTTGTTAGGATAGGTCTCTAGCTTTCAGTCTCATTTCATGCAAGTAGGGCTATTACATGAGACTTTCTTCATTCAGGTACAGGATACCTATAGGAGATTGATTGCTATTCTACATTAATCTGTCTGTAGGCCTTTGGTTTTGTCATGAGGTGTCTTGAGTGTGCAGATAAGGCAATACCCATGTGAGTGAATTTGGAGCTCAAAGAAGAAGGAGGATTTCTCTCTATCCTCATCAATTGGTATGTTTTTCTTCTCAAGCTTGAGTGCCTAACCTATGAGTCTAAGCCAAACGATTTGATTCAAGCTTGGTCCTGCAAGGAAAAGAGCCAACACTTTCTACAATACCATTTTGTTCATGTGTTCTAGGGGCTAAAAATTGTCTCTTAATACCATTCACTTAACAAAAGGTGTTAAACTCTCTAGAAGTAAATTATCCACCTCTATCAGATCTCAAACATTTAATCTTCATTCCAGATTCATTCTCAACTTTATTCTTTCAGAAATGCAATCCACATCAAATGCTTCAGATTTTTCTTTCAGAAAATGCAATCCACATCATTGTTGTAAAATCATCAACAAGAATCATAAAATACCTTTCTCCATAGAATCCTCTAGTCCTGGTAGGACTGCTCAAGTCTGTATGAACAATCTCCAACTTCTCTTCTAATGTGAACTTCTTACTAGGAAATGAACTTCTCTTCTGCTTAGCCATCACACATTCTTTGCAAATCATGTTAGTAGGCTTCATAATTTTAGGAAGATCTATTACTGCAGATTTTTGTACTCACTTTCACAATGTTATCAATATTTATATGACAAAACCTTCTATGCCATAACCAACTGTCATCAATTTTAGTAATCAAGCATGTCATCTCAGTAGGATTCACCTGAAATACATTACCTCTAGTTCTAAATCCAGTTCCAATTAGATTTCCATCTTTATCCTTTTTCACACAAATTTTCTCAGTAAACCAAACTTGATATCCCTTATCCACTAACTGTCCAACACTCAAAAGATTATGCCTCAATCCATCGACAAAGTAAACATCATAAGTATTAGTCTTTCCATCAAGAGTAATAGATCCTATACCTTTAATCAAACAAGGTGCATTGTTACCAACTCTAACAAATCCTCCATCATAATTGTTAAACTTTATGAACTTCTTCATATCTCCAGTCATATGATGTGAACAACCACTATCTATAATCCAATCAACTTTCTTTTCAACTTGGGAAACTAATGCTTTTTCTTCTTTAACATCAGATTCAAAATTTTCTTCTTTAATTGCTACAAATCCTATTTCATCATTATTCTCAGTATCACTTTCACTCAAAGTTATTTCTATACTAGCTTCAAGATCTTCATCATTAGCATAATAACATTCCTTAGATCTTCTAGGCTTGAAATTATTTTTCTACTTCTTAACTCTCTTAGGACATTTAGATGTAAAATGACCATATTCTTGACAAGTCCAACATTTAAAAAATTTTTTACTGTCTGGTTCTCTTTTCACAAGCAAGGCAATACCTTCTTCAATTTTCTTATCTTCTTCATTTTTAGATCTACTACTACTGGCATAATCTCCACTCACACTGGTACTTCTTAACAAAGTAGGACGAATACTAAGAGCACTGAATGTTGTCTCGATTCTAGGTAATTCTCATGATAACCTCAGGTTCATCTCTACTACTTCCAATCTACCAAGAAGAGTCTCTCTTGTAAATTTTGTAGTACAAGGTATAACTTGTTCAATCATCTGTGTTGTCTGCTTAAATACAGGAGTCAATGTCCTCAGAATTTTCCATATCACTTCATTCTCTCTCTTTGATCCTCCATAAGATTTTATCCCTGCAACAATTTTTTTCATTCTACCAATATAGCTTCTAACAGATTCATCTTCCATCATTCTAATATCTTCAAATGCACATATCCAATTATGTAATCTAGCTCTTTTTTCATGTTCATCACCTTCAAAAGTAGAGTGTAAAGCTTTCCAAATTTCATTAGATTTCTTAAAACATTTTACCTGACTGTATTCATTTTTCGGAAGTGTTTTCAAGAGTGCTTCTCTTGCAAGTATGTTACACATGAATAGATCTACCTGATCTTTAGAACTTGTTTCAAGACTATCTTCTTCAATTATAGTTCTTTCATTCTTTGTAATCAACCAATAGCCTGGTCCTAAACACAATAGATGTGTCTTCATCTTTTCTTTCTAGCTATCAAAATTTACTCCATCAAACTTAGGGCTTTCTTTCCTAAAATTCATCATGGATCTCCTTAAGCTATTAAACTTTCCTTTCAAGGACCTGTCGCTCTGATACCAATTGTTAGAAAGTAAAGTCCACCAAGAAACTGAGAGGGGGGGTGAATTAGTTATCAGATAATTATAAATTTTAACATCTTCAACAGAATTTAACCATGTAAGTAATGCAATTACTAACCATGCAAAGATATTCATACACAATGACACAATAACACAAGATATGTTGACTAGGGAACCTCTTGATCAAAGATTAAACCCTGGTGGGAATGATGCCCACAAAAGATGCACTAATATGAATATTCCTTGTGAAAGGATGGAGTCTGTTAAGAGTCTTATGAAATACATTCAGTACATATAATTCTCTATTAGGATATTTTGAATCCCTATTGAAAGATTTTAACCCTGTTAAGAGTTATGGAAGACAGAAGGACCCATTGCCCAAACAGCTTCAGGGTAAGATCACTGAACACATTGTCCAAATAACCTTGATATTATTCAGCAGAATAATATGAAATATGTTACCTCCTTACTATGCCAAACTGCACTCATTCCTACACCAGATCTCAATTCCAGATCTTTGTACTTCACATGTCTTCCTTCACAATTTCACTTTCACAACCTCTTAGGCTCTTTTCTTCACTTCATGCCTACATTCGCATGCAACCAAACCATGCTCACACTTATTTTTCACTTCTTACTCCTTACAATAAGGAAAAACATTCCTTCCTTTATACCACACTCAAATAATTACAAATGAGTCGGCAAATAATTACAAAATAAAAGTTTCCATATGCTACATCAAAATTACACAAAACTGTCAGCTTTCAGATATAATAACTCTTCACTCATGTGACCTGAAAGTTTTTGCTATGAACCATGTCACCATCAATATTTCTTAAACTTCTCTTTAACTACACAAAACTATATTCCATCCTGATTAGGAGATATCATCCGATTTCCACAAACCGTTACTCAGGAACACTACTTGAATACTGCTTTTACCAAAATGCTCATAACTTTCATGAATAAAAGAATTTCTATCTAGGATCTTAACCATAGACATATAAAATATCAAAGAATATAACCTCAACATCACATAGCTCCAACTACAATATCCCATGTGTGCTAACCAAAACATTGTCTGCTTCTCTGCTAGTCTCCAAAAGATCACTGTGTTGACATCAATGACAATCATAGTCATGAATGCAAAAACAACTGCTATAGAATGACTGCCAACATCCAACATTCATTCCTAACAAAGAAACCTATATTTTACTATTATCTTGTTTATTTCTCTAGAGTCAATACACATTCTCCATTCTCTATTCTTCTTAGGTTCCAATACAGCTGGTACTGCACCAGGACTCAAACTTTCTTGGATCAAACCTTTCTACAACAATTCTTGAATATGTTAGTTCAATTCTTGATTCTCGGTAGGTGTCAACCAATGTGGTACCTTATTCGGTAAAGTAGCTCCAGGAATAAGATCCATGCAATGATCAATTTATCTTTTTGGTGGCAAACCATCAGGTACATTATCATAAAGGATTTCTTTGTACTTGGTGAGTATTTTATCAATCTCTTCAGGTATGCTATCCACTATTTTCTTACTCAGTTTATTAGGAATCACAACAAAACATACATCATTCTTCTTCAAATCATTAAAAAAATTTCTTCCTTCTACCAAACAAACTTTCATAGATGTACAAACACTACTAACAGGTTCTTCAATCAAAGGCAACAACATTTTCTTTCTCCCATCAGCCACAATAGTATATTTATGCAATCTTCTATCATATATAGCATGTCTATCATATTGCCAAGGTATACCCAAAACATATGAAAACAATCCATAGGCATGATATCACATAACACTTTATCATAGTACTTTCCAATTTTCAAATTTACATAGCATTGTTCACTTACCAAGATTGTATGCTCATCCTTGATCCATGAAATTTGATAGGGTCTCGAGTGTTTCAGCCTTTCCAACTAGAACTTTGTAACCATTTAATGAGAGGCAAAATTATTTGAGCTTCCACTATTAATGATTACCTTCCACACTTCATTAGAAACTCTACATATGGTCTTAAACAAACTTTTCCTTACCAAATCTTCCTTATTACCCTCACTCCAAAGTTCTCTTTGGACCATCAAGTTCTTTTCTTTCTCTGGTTCATTCGGTGAATCTTCTTGCACCAAAGCATTTCTACTATTACTGACCTTCTTACTTTCATGTGTACACTCAAATGACCTATTTCCTTCTTCTCCACAATTGTAACAAGTTCCTTGGAATCCACCTCGGTACTTATTGCCTCTTCCTCTAGAACTTTCACCTTTCCACCCAGTCTTGCCTTTATCCAGATTTGTCTTTTCTAGATCAGATCTATTGTTTTCACTATAAGATCTACCTCTTTCTCTAGGGAATCTACCACCTCTTCCTCTTTGTCTTTTCTCATGTCTTTTGTTCAATTTCTCCTCAGCTTTCAAGACAAACTGATAAGCTTCCTCAATGTTTTCCAACTTAACCAAACTAATTTCTTCTTGGATGGAAACTCTCAATCCATTCAGGTACCTAGCAATTATTTCCACTTCATCTTCATCATATCTAGATCTGATATCTAATCTATAGAATTCCTTAGTATAATCCTTTACCAGACTATTTTCTACCTCAAACTTTGCATTCCCCTAACTAGGTTAATTTGATAATCACATGGTAAAAACTTACCTTTCAACTTATTTATCATCTTATTCCATACCTTGATTTTGTCTTTGCCTTTCCTTTTTCTGTCCAATTGCTGATGCTCCCACCATAAGGATTAATGACTCTTCAACTTTGTGCTTGCAATCTTCACCTTCTTTTCCTCATGAACATTTTCATACTCAAATTACTTCTCCATCTCAGTGATCCAATCTACCAACTCATCTGAATCTAGTTTTCCACTGTACTTAGGAGGATTGAAAAGGGTGTAGACTTCATATTTGTTAAATCTTTCACCAATATTTCCTCACCCTGATCCACCATAGGTGCAAGCTCTACATCACCATGTTAGTCCTCAATGTCTTCATCACTAACATCTTCAAGGTGTCTTTCTCTATGCTAGGATATCTCAATAGCTTCTAATCTAGTAACAAGTTGTCTCAACATATCTGCCAATCTTGGATCTACTTCTTGCCTCCCATGAACCATCTTCAAAACCCTCTGAAATTGTAGGTTAGATCACAATCTACAACCCTACAACAAATATCAACTAGGGAACCCTCAGACCTTATTCACAAATTACATCCATATCTCCACCTGACACAAGGTAGGGCGGGATGAGGGCCAAAGGAACACCTCAAACCTAATCTACCTTGCTCGATCCATACATGATGGACTGTAAGGCCTTCTTGGTTAGGGCCAAATATTAAAATTCAAATACAATAGTCCTCCAACATGTGAGGATTCAAGACTCCCTTCAAACTACTAATCTGATACCATTAATCTTCTAGCTCTAAGATGCTATCCTAAACTACAACTAACCACTACATTATATACAAGAGGCTACCAAAACAAGTTGGCCTTCAAATCCATCATTAATGGAAGGAATGACCAGATCTAGGTCCACACGCTTCCCAATGATCAATACCAACATTAAATCTATGACCACAATTAAGTGCACAAGTCAGCCTCAATAGAAAACTAAAACAAACAACTCGGCAAGAAAGGATGATCAAGCACTGTGAAAGGATAATCGAGGGCCAGGGAATTAACCGAACAACTTAGTTAATGAAGGAAATGAGCAACTACTGAGCCCACTCGGTCAAAGAAGGAATCGATCAACACAAAAAACTCAAACTTGTTTTTGGTGACATAGGATTGTTAGGGACCCGAGATGCTCCTGCATTATTTCTAGAACAAAATGATCAAGTACTACAATAGAAGAAGTAACATTTTTTGTAAAAATAATCTGAGAATGAATCTAAGAAAACTTACTTTTCAAAACATCATTTTAATTTGAACTTTGTTCCACTAAATAGTTTCAAATAATTTTTGAACTATCTGAGATGAAATAAGGTAAGGATCCCAAATAATTTTTCATAGAAACCAATCTCATCACCTCTAGTGTTGGTACTAAAGTGTGAGTCAAATATATTTATTTTCTTTCTAGAATCCTTAATGGATGATCATAAATTTTTTATTAAAGGAAAATTGGTTTTATAGGGAACAAAAACCCAAGTTTAACAACAACAAAAAAAAAAACACTCTTAAACTAAGACCAACTAAGAACTAAATGCTATATAGATTCCAAAAAATTGTAAAACATAGGGAGAGAACGCCCTTAAGGGCTACATATGTTTCATTATACTTTTATTCTTTTGAATGATGGTACCATCGTTAGTATTTTTCACCTTTATAATGATACTATTAATAGGGGTCATACCATTTTCCTTACTGCGTAGTCAGTAGAATTTTTAGGTATCATGTTCTTCTCAACATCCTATCAGCTCCATTGTCCTCTGTAGGCACTATGTCTCTCTTCCTCAAACTAGAATCCATGGTTTTAGTCTACATGGGAAAGTTGAAACTGACCATAGTTGAAGGGGAATTAACTTTAGAAATGTCTTGGAATTCTTCGGATTTCTCATTGATCTTTTAAGGCCTTCACTAGTATTTAACATGGTGGTCTTACTGATTTCCATAATAATTATTATTTTATCTTGGAACTTATGAAAATTATCCTCAAGACAATTTATTTTGTGCCCATGGTCCTCCTTAAGTTCCTTCATTCTATTCATGAGAGACTACATATTGACAAAGCTGTTATACAAATTTTGAGTAGATGGGAAAGATTTCTCTTTAAAGGTGTTTAATCTCATAAATAATCCAATAAAACAAGGTACTCTGATCATCCAAAAAAATTAAAGACAAAAACTTGTAGTAGGTTTATATTGAACATAAAATTTGATTTCCTTGGGAGTATCCTACCCACATTCCTAGCATTTTTAAATTATTCCCCACATCCTTGACAAGTCTAAGGGAGTCAAGTCAAGAAGACATTTTCTTCAACTAAGAATATTTTATTTTTTTATTAATAGAGGGAGGTATAAAACTATTTTTTTTACCTTTAACACTAAACTAGGAGGCCCTAGCTAACCCTTTTCATTTAACATCAAGACTAGGCTCTAAAGAGTCTGGCACAATATCATTTGAAGGGATATACCATAGGTCATCATCATTTAAAACCGTATATTTTTTTTTCCACACAAGGGTGAGATGAAGCATCTTGTGCCTAGAAGATGAGGGATTAGTCAGTAACATAACACCATAGTTTTTGAAGGGATTTTCAGTCAAAAATCCCATTGGTGTTCTTCCTCATGTTCTTTCTCTTGTATGGCATGAAAAAGATCTCCACAACTTTGTTTGCATTTTTTTTTCTCTGTAGAACCTTTTACCCTCTATCAAAGTATTAGAGACCTTGGTGACAAGATCTTCATTAACACTCATTTACAAGTCATAGACACACAAAACCCCATCTTTCTAGCCATAATAAAAAGCATCCATGATTAGGGCGTCAACCCCATAGAGCTTCTCTATGTATCCCATCAAGTGACTCATTGATAGCTCACTCTATATCGACTCAATATTTTTCCATTTTTCATACAGCATGGGTTCCAACCAATTTTTCCCACCCCTATTTTGTAATAGACACTTTATTCCTCAATTGGGGCACCAAGGCTTTGTAATCTTGGAATAGAAGAAATCAAAATAGAAATAACCAAAAGTTTTTCCCACTTCATCATAAAAGCATTCTTCTTGAGGGTACCCACTCACACATATACTATCATCATTTAAAATTTATACTACACTTAGCAAATACCATTGTCATTATGAAGAAGCATTTGGACATCTACTAGGATCCTTCAATTAATATCCCATTCAATTTTGAGTTATGATCTAATTATATCATTCACTAGCCTTGATGCTACACAATTAGCCTCATGGTACACATCAAAGATAATGAGATCATCTATGTCCCTTGTGTATGACTGAATGTGACCTCAAATTCAACACACATGCAACATGATCATTACTCACATGATTGGATTACAGAAAAGAATATGAGTTATTCAATTCGAAATCCATAGTGAAGCGATCTGTTGCCTCCTATGTAGACGGGATGTTTTCAAGATTGCTCTCAGATCGAAAGCCAACAACCATAAGACCGAACTACACTGGAGGATTTTAAAAGCAAAGCACATGCATTAAATCCAAAATGCAAGCAATCTAACATGGATGCATGCAATCTAAAATGAAAATGCAAGTTCTTTTTAGAGTTTTCAAAGGAAAATGTGACTAAATCTAAGAACAAGTAAACTAAGAAGATGATAAATGCACTATTATACTAAATGAACTAACTAAAATGATAACAATCAAAAGCTATGAATCTCAAAGAATGTAGTAGAATTTCACTATAATCTCTATGCTCTCAAAAATTCGATGCTTTGAAAGGAAAAGGTAAGCTCTTAAATAGAAAAAGAGGGGGAATCTCGCATGTAACTCCTTTTGCCACATGTCCTAAGTGACTTCATTTTCCATTAAGGCTCTTCACTTTTTGGACAAATAGGTATGGAATTATTTAATTAAAAAGTGGAATTTATGCCATATATGGGGGTGTGACTAATTTGAATAATTTGAATAATTAAATTCAAATAGAGAGATGTCCACTTAAATAATTAAATGATATTAATTATTTTTTTATGTGTATTAGCTAAAGGGGTGGATTTAATTTAATTTAAAGCACTTAGGACTTTAGAATTAAATTAATTTATCATACGGATAATTTAGCTAATATAAGTCAAAGACTTTTAGGAATTAATTTAGCATTTGATTATTGCAATTTAGGGTCTTTGCAACTGACATCAAGTCAAATAGAGTCAAGTAGGAGAGAGAAAATTGCCTAGGGAACTAGGACTTTGATGACATAGAATTGAAGAAATACACCAAAATTTGCCTGAAATAAATAGGTGCCAATTTTGGGGTATTACATTTTTCCCCTCTTTGAATTGATGTGCGAGAAGCGCGTTATTCAAAGAATAGTCTCAAGTGATAGATGATGAGAATTTCCAAAGTCTAAGTTAGATTGCGAAGACAACGGTCTTAGAATAGAACCAGGATCAGGGTTAGATTGCCCCAATACCAATTGATGAAGATGCATATTTAGGACTATCTCCAGAATCAGGGTTAGATTGCCCCAATAAATAGCTTAGCCCTTCGAGACCTGTGTTAGATTGCCCAGATAACGGTCTAAAAGAGATTTTGAGAGCCATCTCCAGAATGAAGCTTGACTCCCAGGAATCAGGGTTAGATTGCCCCAATACCTAAAAGATTTCAAGAACCATCTCCAGAATGAAGCTTGATTCTCGAGGATCTAAGTTAGATTGCTCAGATACCTAAGAGATAGATGATAAGATAACAGGATACGAGGCACCAAGATGCCCCAAGCAATGAGAACTGAAGATTTAGATCAGACTGATTCAAGAATTGATTCGACAAGATTTAATGATGCAATCATCCTGCCCCCTCGGGAGTGAGATCGAAAGATGACATGTCAGAGGATGATTGACAGCAAGAGGTTGCAGATAAAGATAAGATCAAAAATCCAAAAAAAATTAGAGTAGATTAAAGAAGCATTGAGAAGATGCAGAAGCAAATCAGAGCAATGCAGAGGTCCTGTTGACCAAGTTTGACCATGGTTGACCAAATTTTGACTAGGGTTGACTTTTATGAGAAGAACAAAGAGATCTTGAGAACATGATGCAAAGATGAGAGTCTGGCAAGAAGATGATGCCAAAAGGCTAACTGCACAAGCATCCGATCCCAAAGGGTCTCAGAATTTAAAATGCAATTTTGAGCTATCTAGAGATGTCAGATTTTGATTTTGATCCCGAAAACTTGTGCAATCATGATGAAACTAGGATGGAAGATGAGAACCTTCGATGAAAAAAAAGCAATCAAGAGAGTAGCAAGATATCATCTCAAATGCAAGCCTAAAATGGACATGCAAGCCTAGAAAGTGCAAGCTTAGAATGAAAATGCAAACCTAAGCTAAAGATGCAAGCCTAGAAAAAAAAATGCAAACCCTAGGACTTGGTTGTTGGACTCCCCATGTTTTCATCACAGAGTCATTTAAGTTCAGAAAATTGCAAGATGTCATACAATCCTCACTAATATCACTATCATGAGAATATGAATATGACATAAGTCTTAGATTTGTCAGAATGAGGTGTGAGCATTAAGGCACAAGAAGCCAGAATGACCTGAACACCTATTCCTTTTAATCTAGCAAGTTAACATAAGCATTAGAACATAGATGCTAGAATGACCTGAATGTTGCTTGCAACAAACACACCAAACATGTAGGAGTTCCTCCTTTTGCCAAAGATTGCTCGCGATGACCCTTATGTTCACTTAGCAGGACGAGTGTTTACAATTTCACTAGTAGCAGAAAGAAGTCGCTCAAAAGACAAGGAGAAGAACCAACCTCACCAAAGCATCTATATAAAAGGAGTCGAGGTACACATGGCCATCCAATATGAGATGGAGGCTCTTACAGACGGACACCCCTCTTATATGAATTTTTTTGGATCATTGGAACTAAACCAACAAGCAGAAAGCAAAGAAAGAAAACAAACAAACCCTCAAAGAAAACAAAGCTTAGCATGCCTCAAAAGAACACACATTTATTTTTAGTTTCAGTTTATGCTCATGTTCAAGCGAATTGGAGTTGAATTAGAAACATGACGTTTGAAGTCTCGATGAGATAACGACAATAGGCAGACATAGTGAGAAGCACTGGTGACTGATGCAAGGGAGAGATCCCAAAAGAGAGAGGTCGAACAAGAGCTAGGTATCAGCAGGAAAATGTAGCGAGAGTCACTGGTGACTGATGCTCGAAAGAGTTTTCGAAAGTGATAGGACAATGCCCCCTAGACCAAGCGGGTGCCCCCAAGCATGAACCAATTCCAATCTATGAAGAGTTGAGAAAAAACTTGAAAACAACCGAAGGCAAGTGCATAAGCTAGCAAACCAAAGAGGGAAACAAACTAAAGCAGAAAACAAAGGAAGCAAACTAAAGCTAGAAAGAAAACTAAAGCAAGAAACTAAGAGCCAAGTGACGCCGAGAGAGGATGTTACTCTAGGAAACAAGTGGCACCTATTTACCAAGTTTTCACCAACTTGGCAGAGATTCTATTTTTGCTACCATGATGCCTGTTTACTAGGTTTTCAGCAATGGCACATTTTTTCTTTTTCAATTTTTTTGTACTTTTCTCTTTTTTTGCTTTTTTTGTTTTTTTTTTTCAAATTTTTTTTTTTTTTTTGTATTTTTTCAAATTTTCTATTTTTTAAGTATTATCAAGGCCCCTGTTTACTAGGTTTTCACCAGGATAATAGATACATCAAAGTGCCTGTTTACTAGTTTTTCACTAAGATGATCATTTTTTCAAGACATTTTGCAATTTTTAGGATTTTTTTGCAATATATCATTTTTAGGATTTTTTTAGGACCAATAAATATGTACATGAGCACATAGAGAATGTCATCTGTAGAACTTCTTCAAATGAAGAGTGTTGATTGGCTCTTTGAGTGCCTCTCCTTTAGTGGTGATCTCTAGAAACACGGTCATTTGTAGTAGTAGCGAGCTGAGAAGTTACAGAATCAGAACTAGATGTTGTAGCAGTAAAAGGAGATCCAACCAGTAGTGTCCAACTGTCAAGAGATCCATAGTCAAGGAAAGATCACTTAAGTGAGACCCACAAATATCCTCATGGACACATCTTAACTCTTTGTCGGATCTCCCATGCTCTAAATGCTTAGGAAGAGTACGTTCTAGATTTTCCTTAGTCATGTCATTAGTAATAAGGAGATACTGATATACACTTTGGGAAAAGGAAAGATGGAGTGAAGAGGGTAAAGTATGAGAGGCAAGGGTGATGGAATGGAGGGAAGTATGAGAATTTTGGAAGCTTGAATGACAACTTTGATTTTTCCTTTCTTTGGAATCCACATAGCTTTTGAATTTTTTCTTCTTTACTTTGAGGTTCTTTTGATGACAATGCCTATAGAATGGATTTTGAGATCCATTTCTTATTTTATTTTCTGGCTTTTGATTGTCTTCTTATTTTTTAGGACCTTCACGGTCTTTTGAACACCTTTGTTGCTTTTCTTTCTTCATAGTCACATGTCGATTAGATGGGACATGGTGACCTTGAGATATAAGTGGATTCTTATTATTTTTGTTTTTATGTTGCACATCCAAGTTACTTCCAAAAGACTCAAGAATTGTGGATGAAAAAGGCTTATATGACTGGTTTAGGTGGAGAGATGCAGATGGAAGTGGACGAGCCACTTTTCTTGGAGATGAAGAGGGAAGAGAATTCAATGTGATGGGCTCAAGTGAAAATATATCAGTATCATCCTCATCATTCATGAATGTATCAAATAGATCAAGAAAGTGATCTTCCATAGAGCATTGTTGATTGTGAGTCATCTTAGAAGAGTCAGATAGGTTTGGAGGAATATTATGTGAGCCTAACCAAGATGGTCTATTCCAAGAGTTAGGTCCCCTTTCAGGTGGTAAGAGTGCACGAACATGAACCATTTCAATTCTAGATCTACCAATATTCCATGAAGCTGTAACAAAATGGGGTCTTACATAGCCATGATTTGTTGGAGCAGTAGGAGTATACCTTGGATTAGATGGCCTAGGAGCCATAGGAATGATCTCCACAAGAGGGTGGAAAGGATCATCATCAATAGCTTGATCTAGATGATCATAACTTTCTCCTCTTTCTGAGTTGTTAAGACTAGCATATAGGTGCATAGCATCAACTGGTATTTCCATAGTAGCATCTAATATAGAGTCCCATTCAGCTAGAGACATAGTCAGAGGCAAACTTTCTTCATAGTTGTCATCTAACATAGGAAGTGTTTCTTTAACAGTAGGATCTTGTCCAGTAGTAAAAGCAGTAGAGTAATCTAGAATAGGCATACCTTGGGGGATACCCAAGATAAGGGAAGCATCCAATAGTTGCTCCCAATCAGTATGTGTGCCATTGGAGTTGGCAGGAGTAGGAGTCTGTTCAACAGTAGAAGTGGTAGAACAATCTAGAATAGGCATACCTTGAGGCATACCCAAGATAAGTGAAGTGTCCAACAGTTGCTCCCAATCAGTATGTGTGCCATTGGAGGAAATGACATATTCAGTAGTACCTACAGTAGTAGAAATCTGTTCAGTAGAGTGTATAAAATCCTCCTGGTGAGGACCAAGATCATGTTCTTGAAGCACTTGAGAAGGTAGATAAGACTCTTTCTGGTAGTCTGAATCAGAATTTTGATCATTCAAAGGTCTTTCATATGTCATAGGTTGAATATGTGTTTCTTCATCATCTAAATCTACATGTGAGTGCAAGCTACAACTAGGTTGGTCAAGCTCATAGCTCTGATAGCTAATACCAAATCCATCTTCAGAAGGTTCCTCACAAAAACGTGGAGATGGAGGGAGAGTTGTCAATGTCAACATGGACTCAAACTGATAATCCCCCATGCCAATATCTTTGATCTTCAAGGTATTTTCTATTTCTTTTAGCTTAGCATCATAGAACTTAGTGGACTCTCCATTGATGGGAACAAATTTTTATGTCATTTGGGTAAGCAGCTTAGCAGAGCAAATATTTGGGCCAGCACTATTGTTAATGAGGACGTGGTGGACATGCTTGGGACCTTCCTTAAATTCAATGTACAGGGGAGCATCATGTGGATGGCTTAAGGAATGATCATCTTCTTCAGAGAAGGATAAATAATGAGGTGAGGTCAAATGACCCACCATAGATTGAAACTGGTCGAGATTGAGATCTTTGGGATGTTTACCTCAGTGAGGGTTTTATCTGTAGATAGTTTTGGTCTAGATGTCGAGGGTTTAGGACCTTTGAGAACAATCTTCACACAAGATCAAGTGATAGCATTTGCACAAGCTGGATACTGTGTAGAGTTATAAGAGGGAGACACAGGGCCTCGCAAGATAAAGGGATTTTTGGGTTTAGGAGCATCCTCATTCCTCGGAGCAATGATCATGTCACAATACTCAACATCAATAGGTTCAATCTCATTGATGACAATGTCGCTAGTATCATATGTATAGTTGACCATATCATTGATATCTTTAGACTTGGATAATTCACTTTTCCCATGAGGAGGAAAGGAGTCTTTAAATTCTTGATGATCTGAATTCCTATTATGGTTCTGCACCAAAGTCCTATAAACCACATCAAGAGGTTCTCTCAAGAAAGTGGAGTCACTCTCAGGTTGAGAGAGCCAAGGTTTTTTTCTAGTGAATCTTGAAGGTGGTTGAGTTTTTGTCATAGCCTTCTTAGTGGCTTTGATCATTTGTATGCTAGAGCTGAGATTAAAGACAGACTTTGAGGGTTTTGGCATCACATTGTCAACAACCCTGTCATTTAGAACATCTATGTTTCTATTGACAATCGTATCCTTATCCCTGTTCGAGGGAGAAGGTTTTTGCTTGTTTTCTTTGTTCAAAGTCAATTCTCCCTTCTTGACCATAAATGCTTCTATCCTCACAGCCCACCTAATCATATTGTCAAAAGTGAGGGGACCTTGTAATCGTACTTGGTATCCAAAATTTGGGACAAGATTGTCCAAGAAGATATCAAGCTTTTCAGACTCGGGTAATTCATGCGGATACTTCATGCATAGTTGTCTCCATCTCTGGAGAAATGTTAGGAGAGGCTCCCCTTGTCATTGTTTCAAATTGCAAAGGTCCTGGATGTTGATTGAATATTGAATATTGTGGGATTGATCATAACTCTTGTCATTTCAAGACTGACCATGTCCTTGGTCATTTGGGGATTGCCCATGAATTTTGTTGAATTTGCCTCCCCTTAGGAAGTGGAATGGATCTCCCATCTTGTTGGTAGTATCCTGAGAGATCATGAAAGAGTCGATAGGTTCGAAAGGATCAATAGGTTCAATTTTAGAGAGTGACCCTTTAGAGTCTTGTTGGTCTTCAAACAATGGGTTATAATATTCTTGAAATAATAAGTCAGACTGTATCTGAAACAATGGATTGTAATACTCTTGGAATGAGGAGGAATGTGAGAATCCCTCACAAAGTTTAGATTTCATAACAGATTCAGAATGACCTATGTCTTGATTACAAGGTTTGCTTCTATCTTGATCAATATTCTGAATGGGATAAGTCTTTCCACTTCAAGTTGTGATAGTCATAAGCAAAGATGTAACAAGAAAGAACTTGAGATAAAGCTAGACTCTATCTCAAAGATAACAAAAAGAGGATAAATGGCTAGAATAGCCGAGATGCAAGATGAATCTGGTATGAGTCATCAAAAGAGGTGGCTAGAATAGCTGAGATAAGACTATCGCAACGTGAGGTACAAAAGGAATAAAGAGATAAGATGAATAGATGAGAGACAATATGAGTCAAAGCAAAGATCGATCGATTCCTAACTCAAGACAACCAGTTTCTGATGGTGAACAACAGGAAAATAGAAAAATAGATCATGGACAAAAAGGAAAATCATATTTATGTCATTGATCAAGCACGTAAGATAGAAATCAAGGAGTTCAAGCAAACAGTCTTCAAGCAATGGGCAAGGGACAAAGCAACCTTGCGCATGAACAAGAATAGTGACTTAGTATTTCTACTCCCTAAGGACTCTACTTGTGTATGTTCTTGAAAATGTTTTAGCAGGCAGTTAGAACACAACAACATCCTAGCAAGTTGTCTACAAGGATATACATGGATTTTCTAAAAGGATTCCTCAATATACGCAAGGTACGTGAGGCACAAATCCGTAGATGAGAAGAATTTGAAATCACACAGCCGGGGGGAGACGGTAACCCAAATCTCCTCCTTCACTTCTCAAAGGTATAAAGTTCTTTGAGGCTTAGCCAAGAGTGAAATCTAACTCATTCCCAAGAGAGGTGTCTTTGGATTCACCTCCTGATATTTATACTCTGTCGGAACATGGGAGTTAAGGTCATCCCTTGAGGTGATGAAATCCCCAAGCAAGCCTTCTAGAAATGAAAAAGTAAGTAATTCACTATCAAAAGTATTGGAAAGCACTAAAGGTGGTGCATTTAACCCTTCAAGTAAATGTGAGGTGAGTCCACAAAGTGGTGCATTTAACTCCTCACACAAACTCAAATTGATTCCACACCCTAGAAAACAATTGAGTTCCAAAAAGCACAAAAGGGTTGCCTAGTGGAACAATTAAAACTTCTTTCCTATAGACCCCTCCCCTTTAATGTGGTGCTAAGATTGCAACGATGGGGTGGAATGAGGGGCTGGTAGATTAGCGATTCCAATAACCCAAGATAGCAATCTAGATCAATTATAAGTAATCTAAGACTACTAATCAATACTACTCATAAGTGCAAGAGGGTTTGAATCATGGAATATTTAACTTTCCAAGTAAACATGAAGTGAGTCCACAAAGTGGTGCATTTAACTCTTCATGTAAAAAAAGAACAAATCCATGCCCTAGATTACTCAATGAGATTTTTTTTATATTGGAACCAAGAATTACTTAATGTTTAAAAGAAAAGCATGCACTTAAACACAAGCTTCTATGAAAGCAAATCTATGTTCGTTTATTTCCCATTAAGAGCATAAAAAAATGTGTTTTATGAAAGCGTGTAAAACTCAAGCCAAACACGAGAGATTAATTTTATGCCCAAACCAAGTGTTATAGAGATTTTAAGAACTCACCTTAGGTCCAAAGATCTGCAATCCAGCATTTAGCACACATCTGAAAGTACAAAATCAAGACAAATCAATGGCAAACCGTAAGATATGTAACATTGTTGTCTTCAAGACAGTCTTTAAAGATTGATTTATTTGACCCATAAAATAAAAATATTAAAATTTATATAAAGAATGAAGTTTTTATCTAACATCAAGAACTATCATTTCCCAAAATTAAAAGGTCTTATGATTCAATTTGGTTCCTCAGCCAATAACCTTTTCAGACTGCCATTTTTCTGTCATAAACCAGATTTAAAACACCAGGCCCTGCCTAGGGAATCACATATCTTTCTCAAAAAGAATCCAAATGAAACCAAACCAATTTCATTGTAACTATTAATGAATCTAGTTTCCAAATATGTAATCCATTTATTTTTCCCATTCATAAATCATTTTATAAAAATAAATCATTTCCTGCAACTCCAATACAGATTGTTAAAAACTAGTTTTCACTCAAATGCCCATAACTTTCACAAATCTACATAAAAATGACTCAAATGAAAATTAAATTAAAGATAATTCATGTATATTTTCAATTAATATTATTAGAGATACTGATTCTTCACAATTTTTTCGTACCAGATGTTTCAATCTGACTGTATTCAGAGAATCTCAAATCTGCAAATACCCACTTTCACCAAAATGATCATAACTTATTCATTTCTTTATAAAAATGAACCAAACAAAAATAATGAGAAAGAGGATTCATCATTCTATCCATCAATTATTATATTACAAGGTTTCCAGGCTTTACATGGCCTTACAAGGCCTGGAACCAACACTAAAACTGAAAAACCAATCAAGAATGAGGCCAGAAATTGATATTTTCTGCCCCACAGTGGGCGCCAAAATGTGTATGAGTGAATGTGACCTCAAATTAAATACACACACAACATGATCATTACTCACATGATCAGATTATAGAAAATAATATGAGTTATTCAATTCGAAATCCATAGTGAAGCGATCTGTTGCCTCCTATGTAGACGGGATGTTTTCAAGATTAGTCTCAGATCGAAAGCCAACAGCCATAAGACCAAACTACAATGGAGGATTTTAAAAGAAAATCACATGCATTAAATCCAAAATGCAAGCAATCTAATATGGATGCATGTAATCTAAAATGAAAATGCAAGTTCTTTTTAGAGTTTTCAAAGGAAAATGTGACTAAATCTAAGAACAAGTAAGTAAACTAAGAAGATGAGAAATGCAATATTATACTAAATGAACTAACTAAAATGATAACAATCAAAAGAAATGAATCTCAAAGAATGTAGTAGAATTTCACTATAATCTCTATGCTCTCAAAAATTTGATGCTTTGAAAGGAAAAGGCAAGCTCTTAAATAGAAAAAGAGGGGGAATCTCGCATGTAACTCCTTTTGCCACATGTCCTAAGTGACTTCATTTTCCATTAAGGCTCTTCACTTTTTGGAAAAATAGGTATGGAATTATTTAATTAAAAAGTGGAATTTATGCCACATATGGGGGTGTGACTAATTTGAATAATTTGAATAATTAAATTCAAATATAGAGATGTCCACTTAAATAATTAAATGATATTAATTCTTTTTTGATGTGTATTAGCTAAAGGGGTAGATTTAATTTAATTTAAAGCACTTAGGACTTTAGAATTAAATTAATTTATCATACGGATAATTTAGCTAATATAAGTCAAAGACTTTTAAGAATTAATTTAGCATTTGATTATTAAAATTTAGGGTCTTTGCAACTGACATCAAGTCAAATAGAGTCAAGTAGGAGACAGAAAATTGCCTAAGGAACTAGGACTTTGATGACATAGAATTGAAGAAATACATCAAAATTTGCCTGAAATAAATAGGTGCCAATTTTGGGGTATTATATCCCTAACCATATCTAGGAAATCTCTAATGATTGAACTTATCATCCAACTAGGGGGAGTAATACCCTTCAAGAAATTGATGACATTGATAGAATCACCTTCAATCCACACCTTTTCCAAACTTCTTTCCCTCACCATTTTTATACTAGCATATGCTACAAAAGCCTTGTCAAAATAGCTTATCTAGACACCAAAAGGGAGGGCCACCACTTAGACAAGCCTACCATTGTTATCATGAATGAATCCCCAACAACCATGGATGACCGTAAGTGGTTCATAGTTGATTATTTAATTAAAAAAACATTTAACGGAGATAGAAATTTAGTGCCGAAATTGGGACCATGGGAAGAAGATAGAAGGGGGTGTTTTCATGAAATACAATGACCACATGATATGAAAAATATTTCTTTGTTAAAAAGGCTTTATAAAATTTTAGGAGAATGCAATTAGCACCATGTAATTGCTTTGAAATTCAATTGTCTTCCTCTTCCTGTGTTTGGAAAGAAAATTATAGTTTTATAATAATGGATCAGATTACTGTTGTGTCTTATTAATATGTATAAATGAGTACAAATGATATCTTGCCTGAATAAAAGCATTTATTTATAGTGTAAATTAGTGAGGTATGAGTATTACTAAAATAAAGGTACCACTACTCTCTTTACCATATGCCACTTCTATGGCTTTGATTTCTATATAAAATATAAAGGCTATGGTTTTCTATATCCTACACATGAAAAATCACCTATATCTAAATCACATCTCTCAATCCTTGCATTTGTTTTAGGTTGGTAACAATAATATTTTATTAATATAAAGAAAGTAGTTATATTTCAAGTATGTATATAAAGGCATTTGGTAATGGAAAATGAAAGTTTACAAATATAAATAGCTATATTAATATCAAACAACAAAATCCTCAGCCTTGTCAAAATGCAGGGTCATCTTTTTCTTAAAAACTAATTTAATAAAACCACCTCCCTGCTCACTCACTTCTTCTATTATATGCCTCTATATCAGCATACATCCAAAAATGGAGTTCTCTTCTTCCATCACTGAGGTTCTCTTCTCTATTTCATATAAGAAGTCTACCACTATGAAAAAATTTCCCCATCATCTGACATTACACAACCCCATAACTTAATCTCCAGCTACCTCCTCCAGTAACCTTTTGTTACTTACTACATGCCATTAAAAGACCAAAATATTGGTATCCTTACATATAAGATAATATATCTTTTCACTTTTATCCAAACTACTGAGGATAACAAATTTTCACCAAAAAGCTCTTCTAGAATAAAAAATTGACCTAGGGTTCACCTTTCTCATATTGCCTCCTCTTTTTCCCCTTTTCTTCCTCTAGATAGTGACATTAGAGACCATCTACCTACGTTCATGTCCTCCCTCTCCAAGACTAAATATTTTTGATCTTCTGTCATCCCCTTGGCATATTTTTCATGATATTTCCCTTTATCCACCTTTCCCCACCACCTCAAAAAGGGCACAAAATCATTGAATCTTCCCATTCCCTAACAGCTCCTCCTCAAACATTTCTCAAATGATTTTTTCCACCATCATCATTTCTTCTCCAACTTCTAATGCCCAAGCATTGATCATTGGAATCACATCAAGGTTAACTTTTTGCTTCCCCTTCCTACCCTGAAATTGGTTTCCCAAAACCGCCAATCCACTTCAACCACCTCCTAGTCTTTGAAATTACATCAAGGTTAACTCTGCACTTCACCTTCCTATCCTTGATTTCTTATTCCTTCATTGTTGACAACAAATAGCCTTCTCATCTAAAATTTAACAATCAAAGCATACTAAGATCTAATACCACATGTTTTTTATTAAGGTAAAAAAAAGGTTTTGAATGGGGCTTGAAACCATTTACAATCAATTTTTTAAGGAAACCATAACCTTATACAATACTTGAGAAAGATAGGAAATATAAGCACCGACCATAAAGAGATAGCTGGGAGGAGAAGACAAAGGGTTTATAGTGCCCCCCCGTATAGTTTACCAATAGAACTACCAGCAATCCCAGACCAACACAATAACAACATCCACAAGAAGAATAAGCATTTAGGCTCTAGCTGCTCAAAACCAAAAGCCAAACCTTTACATCAATAATAAATATCTAGGGTTTTTAGGCTCCCTAAACTAATAATTTATGGGTTTTGTCTTGGCTCACATAACTAGAATAACCAGCCAGACCCTTGTCCATAGCCACAAGATCAAATCTAAAACCCTTTTTTGTAAAGTATTCAAAAAGAGAAGGACCTTTCCCTAGTCAAATCCTATTAGTCATCAAGTAGTTATAAGGGAGAGAAGGCCTTTTTCTCCTAGGAGAACACTCCATCCAGCTAACACAAACCACGTCCAAAGGATGTATGACATCCACCTCAAAATGATTTAAGCATGAAGGGAATAGGAATAAAAAAAGATTCCACCTCCAAATAACCACCAGAACAAACCCCACCTTAATAGGGGTATACTCCACCTCAATAAGAGTATATCACAAAAGATACCGGCCCAAAAAATAATCCCCTAGTAGAGCCAAGATCAAACCATTCTCCCGAAAAGAAGGAACTTCTAGAATCAGGTGAGAAACAAACACGAGGGTCACAGACCCAGCAAAAGAGAAATAGGTACAGTTAGCCCAAGTAGAGATAAACTTAGAAGCATCAACCACAAAAAATGGTTCCTTACAACACTGTTGACCCTAAAGCAACTTAAAATATTTTGCAGTACTACCAAAAAAAAGCCCATCCCTCATGAATCTGTACCCTGCACCAGAAGTTAGGTAGGGCAACAAACCATTCTCCTAGTAAGAATAAGCTTCCAAAATTAGGGGAGAAGAAAAGACAAGAATTGACCACAGACCCAGCAACAAAGAAAGGAGAAAAGCCATCCCAAGCTGAGTCCAACCCAACAACATCAACCGTAGTAGATAGATCCATAAAATGCCTTTGACCCTCAAGCAACCTAGGATGCCTTGCAACTCTGCCACAAAGGGAAAGACCTTCCCTCAAAAATTTGTGCCCATCCATAAAAGCCAGACTGCTCAAGTGAAGATCCCTAACAAAAGCTAAGGGAGCTAGGATGTAAGCCCATCGAATGAGAAGAGGAGGAGCCAAGCTATAAGCCCATCAAATGAGAAGAGGAGCCACCAAAACACTAAGGTCCAGGTCCCCCTCAGCAACATCAATAGAGGCATGCACAAAGGGTAAGGGCACCCCAAAAACACTACCCCTAGCAAATGTGAAGCAGGCCCGCTCCTCTGCATCTCCATCATCTTCCTCTGCATCACCTTCCTCCTATGATGCCCTAGCTCCCGTACCCACTTCTCCTCCTTCCATCAAAAGTTTTTTGGTGTAAGTATCTAATACCATATGTTAGCAGTAAAGTGAATCATCAATTTTTGTATTGATTGATCGATTAATAGTATATAAATGACAAAAGTAAGTTAATATAAGTTGGTTAATAAATTGTCGACAGACAAGACCTTGATGTCTTAAATTTGAAAGAAGCAGAAAGAGGAAAATAATGAATAAGAAGAGTCAATTATATGAATGAAATATCATCTCAGACTCACCTTTCAAGTATCAGTTCCTGAAACCAAATTATCATCATCAAACTATTTATTATAAAATTTCCAAAGGGAATTTTTCATAAATCTAAGGCCAGAATTCATCGTGTTGTTGTGACAACTGAGTGAGACTCTAATTTTGAGTCATGGTTATTTCTTATTAAAAATAAATTATTATCCTTTACTATGGGATGGGTGAATATTGGATGATTCAATAAATTAGTCATTGATATCAACCTGTGTTTTTGAATATGTGATTATAATTTGATTTGAGAGTCGTCATTTATTATTTTATTATATCATATTCATTATATTCAAAATATTTATATCACTTGTGGGCATACTATAGATGTAATCTTCATGGTCATGGAGGTACATTTTTAGAAATATTTATGGTCATTTAACCATGTTTTCATCTTCATGGTCATGATAATTAAGTCATTTTCGTAGAAATTAGTTACATTATTTTGATCTTATATATTCATGAATTTTTCATAGTGAGGAACATTAATTAAAATCATCTCCTGCTCTCTGGTTAAGATTATACCACCTTTAATTTAGAAAACATAAAAACATATTCATTGAATATCTATTTCAGCGAGTTGCACCTATTAATTTAGAGATTGAGCTATTTGGAATTTCTTTAAAATGTTCTTCAATTGAGATTTTTTGTGAGGGTTTGAGTCAATATTATTAAAGACCAATATATTAATTAAGAAATTTTTGGTGACTCTTTTTGGGAAATAATTGAAGTGTTGGTGTCTTCTTTTCTTAGAAATATAAAAGGTACCTTCCCTAGATAAGGATGGTGACTCTATTTTCGAAGCTTGAACAATGGCCAAGCTTCAACAAAGGTTATTTATGTATCGCTCGTTTCATTGATGAAGATGATAGAGAAAGTGATGATGATTTTTATTCTCAAAATAATAGCATGCCTAAACTAGTGGAAACTAATTTCCTAAAAAGCTTCTATGGTGGCATACATTTTCAACGTCAAGAGGTTTTCCCTTCCCTATTCAAAGTCTGACAATATATTAAAATAAATACCAATGGTGAAAGTCTTTTGATTATGCAAAATTTGATTGTTCTTGAAGAAACTAAAGTTGCAAAGGCTAAACCCTCTTGCATTCGTTTGAACAATATAGCACATTAGGTCAAATATATGATAATGGAATTATTTAGGATACATCTCATGAGCAATCAGAATTTTAGGTATCTCTCTACATGAATGAAGAATACCAAGAAAAGTTTTATGTTGAAAAGGGCACTATTGAAAATTATTCTTCATGTGTGAAACATGTCCCTTGTGTAATTGTTTGCATATTTGAAGAATATACTAACAAACTCTAGGAAGAAGAACTGCAAGGGGAATCTGATAGTGATAAATATTTTACACAAGAACATTTTGAGAATCATGAAGGAAGGAATAAAGATAACATGTTCATAGATGAGGTGGATTTCCTGAAATGTTTATATGGCCACATGCAATTTCAGTCCCATAAGGTACACCAATCTTTTTTTTGAACCTTACAAGAGATAGAAAAAATATGTTGATATAATAAAGCTCTCTTGCTATCTCATTGTCAAACAATCTCTAATATCTTCAAAGATAATAGATTTTCACCTATAAATATTGTAATATCAAAAAATAAGATTGTTAGTGAGATAAGGCAGGAAGATATAAAAGATAGTGTTCAAAGGCATCATTCATCCATGGTGGAAAACAACAATAAATCAAAGAGCCTTGTTAATGAAGGGAGAAATCATTTTCCAATTCCCATGGAGGAATATTTAGATTGCAAAGAGGAACTAAGGAAAGGAAGTCACTTTATTTTTAACGAAATTTTTTAGAACACACAAAGGATGGCAAGGAAGTGGAAACAGTGAAAAAAAAGGTCCTGAAAGGCTTCTCTCCCCAACATGATTTCTCAATCTTCAAAAGATGACAATCATTGCTAAAAATGATAAATGAGGAAACTCTTGATGCATTAAATAAATAGGCCCAGGAGAAAGATGCCTTTGGAAGTGGACACTACTTGTATTTCACAATTCCATGGTTCAATATCTTATTACTCCATTGAAATATTAGTTAAAAGAAAACTCGATGGTTTTAAGATAAGATAATAGATAATAGGTGGTTAAAGAAATGGAATATCATGTCAGATTCACATTTCAAGAATTAGTTAGTCAACTTTAATGGTCACCATCAAACTATTTATTGTAAAATTTCAAAAGGGAAGCTATCAAAAAACTTGGGCAAAAATTCCCCCTATTATGATGATAATTAAGTGAGACTCAAATTTTGAGTTGTTGTTTCTCATTAAAATTATTTTATTATCCTATATTTTGGGATGGGTGAATATGACATGATTCAATAAATTATTCATTGATGTGAAACTCTATTTTTGTATGTGTGATTATAAGGTGCTCTGAGAGTCATTATTTATTATTCTTTTATTACATTCATGTTGTTAGAAATATTTATATCACTTTTGGGTAAATTGTACATGTAATCTTCATGTTCATGGAGGTACATTTGTAGAAATAATTATAGTAATTTCACTATGTTTTTTTTTCATTGTCATGAGAATTAAGGCACAACCATAGAAATTAGTTACATTATCTTGATCTTATATAATCATGAATGTTTCATGGTGATGACCATTCATTAGAATCCTTTATTTCTCTTTGGTTAAGATAATACCCCCTTTTATTCATAAAACATAAAAACATATTCATTGAATATATATTTCTGGGAATCGTACCTATTACTTTCGAGATTGAAATATTTGAAATCCCTTTCAAAAATTATTTATTAGAGAAGTGTTGTGAGGGTTTGAGTCAATATTATTAAATAAAAATCTGTTAACTAGAATATTTTCAAGGTGACTTTGCTAGGGAAAGAATCAAAGTGTCGGTATCCTCTTTTCTCTGAAATCTCAAAGGTGCCTTCGCTAGAGCGAAGGATGGAAACTTTATTTTTGAATCTTTAACCATGGCTTACCTCCAACCAAGACCATTTTGTATTTATCCTATTATTGATGAATATGATAGCGAAAGTGATGATGATGGTTTTTTTTTCTCAAAAGAATAGCATGTTGGGACTAGTGCAAATTGATTTCCGAAAAAGATTCTATGGTGGTATGCAGTTTCAACCTCAATAGATTCATCCTTATCTATTAAAAATATTACAAGATATTGAAAGAAATACATATAGTAAAAGTATTTTTCTTATGCAAAATTTGAATGTTCTTGATGAAGTAGAAGTTACAAAGGATGAACCATCTTATATCAGTATGAACAATCTAGTGGTAGATCAAATATATGATGATGAAATTGTTGAAGAATCATCTTTGCAACAATCAAACTTTTATGTATCTATCTACATGGATGAAGACTACCAACAAAATGTCTATGTTAAAAAGGGTGTTATTGAAAATATTCTTCATGAGCGAAAGATGTCCCTTGTGTATCTGTTTGCAAAATTAAAGAATATACTAACAAACTTGAAGAAGAAGAACCCCAAGGGGATTCTGATAGAGATAAATATCTTACACGAACATTGGGAGAATCATGAAGGAGTGAATAAAGATAACTTGTGTATGGGTAAGGTGGATTTTCTATAAAAATTCAATGACAGCATGTAGTTTTAGTCCCACGAGGTACACCCATCTTTGTTGCAATCCTTACAAGAGATAGAAAATTATGTTGATAATAAAGTTCTCTTTCACTCTCCTGGTCAAATGAGCTCTAATATCTTGAAAGATAAAAAAAATTGCACTCATAGATAGTGTAATATCAAAAAATAAGATTGTAAGTGAGACAATGCATGAACATATATATAAAAGATAGTGTTGAAATGCATCATTCATCCATGTTGGACAATAATAATAAGTCAAAGATCCCTATTAACAAAGGCAGAAATTATTTACCGATTTCCAAGGAGGAATCTTTAGATTGAAAAGAGGAACAAAGCAAAGGAAATCAATTTTTTTCTTATGAAATTATTTTAGAACACACAACGGATGGAAAGGAAGTGGAAGCAACAAAAAAAAATGTCCTATATAAATGTATGATGATAAAAAAAAAGAGTGTAGGTAAAATCCCACAAGTGTCTTCATTTATTCAAGAAAAGAAATATTTCCTCTAAAATTATTTATGAGTTTTAAACTAATCAAATTTCAAAAAAGAAAATTGAGGATTGTCTTGATGATAAATCTTAAATATTTGAATATGTCAATGGGAATTGTAATGAAAAACCCTTCGAAGGAAAAATAAAAAAATGTCCTCTTTTTTAATATCTCTCTTCAAAAGGAATGTCTTAAAAACTTGTAACTTGTATCATGCGAGACACAAAACTATGATGTAGAAGATGAGGTGAAGAATTTCCATTCATATTATGTCAGTGTTTATGTTTGGAGTGATTGTGGAAAAATTTCAGATAATGAGGAAGTTTGTTCAAATTCTATAAATATTTATGATTCTTGTATTTCTATGGAAATTTTCTCGACTATCTGTGAAGAGACAGATTTAATGTTGGAATTAGCGCACAAGATCCCTCATCATAAACTATGCAAAGGCTCCCCAATTCTTTGATCAAGTTATCTCAATCATTAGCATACTTAAATCAAAGGAACTGAAGATGTCAATAAAAAGACAAAAAATATCATATAGGAAGATTCATAAATCTAGAATGAGAAGTGGCTTTTTCATTTGGAGTATGTTTACATGCTATTTTTTAATGCTATCAGTCTAAAACTCAACATTGAGAAGTTCTCTATGGGGCCATTGTTCTTAAGAAAATTGTCTGGTCACAATCCATTTCTCCAGGAAGGCTCATATTTCTTCCATGATCTGAATGGTTTTCCATAATTTATTTGGGGATTTCCTAAGGTAAGGGATTTTGTCCCTTTTCCTTTTGTAAATAAAATTTTGGCTTGTTGTATATTGTAGAAAAAAATTTCTTTCTCATTTTTGCTTGTCGCCCTATTCCCCACCAGCCACTTGCAAAGGAACTCCCCGTGCTTACATTTATTGACTCTATTGCCCAATAGAATTTAGCACTAGTCTTAGCCAAAGATTTTGGAGTTGTTCGTTGATTGTAACTAACAGTGTTCCCTACTCAGAGCCATCTATTACCATATTTTAGTCGCGCTCTGTATAAAATTGGCATTAAAATTTCTAAGACTAGTTAAAAGATCATTTCTATGTTTAAGTCTCTAAGTGTCGATATTTTTCAAGAACCGGTAGCTCATAAGAAAATTGGGATTTGGGTGCAATCAAGAATTTGAGAATATGGGTCCCCATAGGGTGTTAGCTTTTATCCTCATGGCGTGAGTCTAAGTCCTTATTTTTGTTTGGGATATCATGAAAATGGTTTCCCATGTTTGGTCATATAAGTCTCCATCCTTTTTGTCCTAAGTCTCCTTGAAATATGACATATTAGTCGCAAGTCTGAACTTCAAATAAACATTAAGTGTTCTATTGCAGAGAATTGATGCTCATGATCCTAAGGTGATCGAAAATAAAATCATAGTAAAGGGATTCCAAAAATTCTAAAAAGTGGAACTTATGGACATCGACTTCCAGCATTAGAAAGAACCACAAATGACCTAGGAGTGTTATCAAAGACCTTGATGTCTTAAATTTTTAATCTCATAGAAATTTTGAAGTTCTTGCAATACCTAAACATACCAATTCCTTCTCTTCCTCAATGTGCCCCTTTCCTAAGAAAAAATATTAGGATCTTTCACGTCTATGAGGTTATATTGTTAGCTTATTTCTTTATTAGAAGTCAATGGACTTCTTATTCAAGTAATTATTCTATCAAGAAATCATTTGAGTGGAAGCATTCCTTATAGTATATTGTTGTTCATCTGACTAATTAAATGATCATTATCTATGAGTGTATCTCAATGCTTATGCTCATCTGTAATATATGACTCACTGGAATACTCTAACTTTTAAATGATGCTAAGTGATAAAATAATACTGTGATTCCAATATTAGAAATAGTAGACCATTGTCCCCTGAATTAAGATTTTAATTTTAAAGTTTTATTATTATAAAATTTAGTTAACTTACATTTTTATTTCTTTAAGAATCTATTGAACATGTACTCATAAAGTTTGATAATAATTTTGTAAAAATTTAATAGAATGGGAGAATGGTCTATATTACTAAAATGAATACAGAGACCAATTAAATTTATTATTGCGGGTGCAACCATCAGAATTATAGAGATATGATATTAGGAAATGGGATAACAATCAGATGAACAACCAATGAAAGTTTCGAGAAAGCCACCACAGCCAGGCCCTTTCCATATAGCAAACTCACTATCACCCACACAAGGTTTCAAAATCAAGAGCCATACAAGAAATACTCCCATTAATCTCAAAACATTGATTTTCTCCATAATAATGTATTTGACAGATCAAATGCTTACATGTGCTCCAGAAGGAATTGTGGTTTATATTTATAGAAGAAGAATAGGTTTCATTATGTCGGCTTTTGTTGCTTTATCATCAAGATAAAGATTGCATGAGTTGTTGTTCTACTTTTCCAAGGTCTCCAACTATTTTTTTTTCATGCCGACATTTCAAACTATATAACTTTAACTAGTGTAAATGAAGCAATATCTATACATCAAAATAAAGTATTGAATATAATTGTGTTCTATTTTTAGTGTAAGAGGAAACAACACATGGTCAAATCATTACATCTGAATTTTAATTTATTTTCTATGAACATATATAGTTTTCTATGTAGTGTAGATTTGTATTCGGTTAAAATTTGATGAAAGTTATGATTATAAATTTTCTTATTTAAACTAATTAAAATGGATGAATCACTATATGAAAATCTAGTATAGATAGCAATACAATTTTTTTAAAGATTCATATAAGAAATAAATTTATGTAATATAATTATTCAAATATAAAAGTTAACAATTAACTAAATTTAAACTCAAAATTCATCTAATTAAAAACATCGATAAAAAAATTCAAACTAAATATTTTAAATAATTTTTTAAAATAAAAGGCTAAAGGCATCTATATGTGTATGGGGAGAGAGACACTACATAATAAGAAGCATTTCACATTTATATTATTGTAACAAGTGATCATAGATA
Organism: Chamaecyparis obtusa; assembly: GCA_027943335.1. Classification (NCBI taxonomy): domain Eukaryota; kingdom Viridiplantae; phylum Streptophyta; class Pinopsida; order Cupressales; family Cupressaceae; genus Chamaecyparis; species Chamaecyparis obtusa. The sequence continues at coordinate 76,486 of BSBK01008013.1, read as the reverse complement.
TGGATGCCATCCAAAATAGTTTAGGGAATCAAGCCTACTAATGCAACATCCCTATATACAAGAGTTTGTAAAACCAAGGTTTGTTATGGAAAAAGTGATATATAGTGAACTAGAAAACATAAGATTTTGTCAAAGGCAAAGCTTGTTTTTCCCTTACTGAGCTGAATTCACTTGAATGTTGGGATCAAGGTCAACTTTGACATAAGGAGGTCATATCTCAACATTTCTACTTCTAGAGCATTGCCTGATATGATTACCTCTATGAAAAATTAAACTGAAATGCACAAGAGAGAACGAGTTTTGTAATAGATCAAAACAGTTAGAGAAGAAGATATAAAACACCTAGGAAGGGTATATATCTCTATAATTTGCATCAAGAAGATCCTTTCCAATGATTTTTCTGATGGCATTTTCTATATTTCTAGATTTAGGTTACCATGTGTATAGGATAAAATATGGATGGGGTCCTAGACCAATGGCTTGCACATAAAAGAGACCCCAAAGCCAATATTTTACACTTACATTTGAATTGTATTGATATGGAAAGTAAATGTAGATGACTAATGTTGAAATCAACAGATAAAGGTACTTACCTTTGAAAAAGAACATGCTGAAAGCCCTGTCAACAGTCTCAGAAACTACTGATTTCTGAACCTTTCAACCGAAATTGCGAGATCTAAAAAACCCAGAAATCTTTTCCAATTCTAAGAGAGGTCGAGTTTGACCCTCATAAAAGGTCAAATACTACATTTTTATTCTAAAGCCTGATCCTCATTCTGTTCATAGATCTTGGAAGTTTTCCTAAAAGGGTATCTAAATTCGCTCTCAAATTCAAAATCCTGCACCTGTACCTACAAGAAAAAGAGGATTTTGTTTGTTTGTTTGGAGCGATTTTCCTTGCTCAAACCCTAGTTTAGAATTAACCTTAATATTGAAATTAAAATGGAGAATGCTAGCAAGTAGTAGAAGTAGATCTAATAATGAAGCTATGACATTCAATAGATATGCAATTGTATTTGAAATGTAATCAAGTATGTTAATATGAAAGCTTGAACATAACATCAACAAATGTAAATCAAACCTCCATGATTGTATTCTTGGAATCCACCTTGAGGGAAGAATGAAATGGATCTTGAAGATGAACAAAGGATCTTGAAGGAAGATCACACCATCATGATGGCTAGATCTAGGGTTTGAATGATGAATCTTGAATGCTTGAACCAAATCCCTTCAATGGCTTTAATGCTTGAATCCTTGATCTTCAATGGAGAACTTGGATGGAGAAGAGGACTTGAATGCTTGAAGGGAATTCTTTCTTGATCACCTTGAGAAAATCTTGAGAGCTTGATCATGAAGTTGCTTGAAGATGAGATGGAGAAAATGAGAGAGGAAGGCTTCCTTTTATAGTGATCTAGGGTACAATCCTCTAGAGGGGCCACCTTGGGGAATTAAATTCCAATTAGGCCTCAACCCTATATGAATGGACCTAAATTAAATATAATTTAAGAGTTTATCATTTCAGACACCAAAACAGCGGACTCGGAAGCGGGAAAATAATTATTTCTAAAACCTGACAACTGGAGATCCCAGGACCTTGAAATTTGAACCCAGGGTCAAAGATGAGCTCAATCCTAACTAGGTCAGGGTCAAGGTTGAATTTGACCCCTTTAGGTCGAATTTGACCCCTTTAGGTTGATTTTGACCTTAAGAGCACATCTTTCAGGGTCTTAGTCAAAGTGAGAAACAGGAGGTCTTAGGGGTGCCCAGAGACCTGGGAATGATGCTAGAATAGGGTAGATTGCTAGGGAGAGGCAAAAAATCCTATGATGAACATGATGAAGTCTAGGAGGACATATTTTTAAGTCCTACCTAGAAAATAGAGCCACATAAGAGGGAAATTTAGGAGAATCCTTAAGATCCTAACCCTAATTTTACCTAGAATGAAGCAAAAAAGAAGTGGAAAGTGGGGAGAAAGCCAGATCAATGCAAAGATCAATTAAAGGCATCCAATATGACCCTAAAACACCTACTCAAAGGGCTAAACAATCTTAACATGGAAGTGCTTCTATATTAAGATGATGCACCATGTCCAAAGTTGTCATTGATTAGGAACTCCCATTTCTTAATTAGTAATTAAATTTGGTAAGTACTTGCATTGTATGCCATTGCAATAGATTTAGGATGTAAATTTTTTATTCTAAGTAAATTTCCTAGAAAGATTAAAATGCAAATGCACATGATAACTTAATAGGTTACTCACACCTATTTGAATCATTTGTAAGGATTTGTGGGGTTTGTTTTACATGAGCTGATTTTAATAGTAGAAAATACCAGGACAAGGCTTCTGAAAGTGTGTACCACTTTCTACAATTTATAATACTATTTTTATTAAAGGGGAAAATAGGTTTTACAAGGACCAAAAATTGAAAGTCACCAAAAAAGATACTTAAATTGTGTTAAGCTGAGACCATCTGAGAACCATCACCTAAGAATACAAAAACCATCCCACAAAAACTAGAGAATATCCAACCCTATAAAACTACAACCATGAACAAAACATAAGACCAAACCATAATAGTAAAATAATTTCACTAGTTTATCACTCTTATGAATAGTATCCTCATCAAGACATTCTATACTTTCCTAATTATGTTGTTAATAGGGTTCGAGGCCTTATCTTTTCTACAAAGTCTCATTGTTGGACTAGGAAGGGATTTCTCAATCTCATACACATCAACATCTAGTTCCTCGAAAGGATCCCTGTACCTCTTCTGATTACCAACATCCAAAACCTTCCCTCTCTTAACCATCTTCTAACCATTGTAATCACCCAAAAATAGTATAGTAAACTTTGAACCCCTTTCTACACATTAAAATTTAAATACTAAACTAAATGTTGTGCTTGATCAATTTTGCATATTTATTTAATCTCTTATTTCTTGATCAAATCATCATTCTATCATTTATTTGATTATATCCTAAAGTTTAACCACTTTATCCTAAGCTTTATTTCATTAGCATAACATTCTCTCTTTTAATTAATTAAAAAAAAATTTAATTAAATAATAAAATCACTTTATCGTAAGCCACATTTAATTAAACAATATTCTCTTTTAATTAAATGATGGAAACCACTTTGCTAAAAATAATAAATTAAAAATTAAAAAAACTGGACTTTCCAATGAGATGGAATCTTTTGACTTTTTAAAAAGGCTTTTGCTTCATTATCTCAACCACTCATTTTGCCTCTTGAGAATCTTGGGCACATGGATCAATGAAGATTTAATCTCCACCATTGCTCATTTATTTTTGCCTCTTCATCTTGACAGTCCATTTATTTTTAATTTTTTTTAAAAGGAGACTCTCTCCTCATTCTAGAGATCCCATCCTCATAGCACTCTTAGCTTCTTGAGATCTTGAAATATCATTGCAGGTTCTTGGAGTTTTTACATCTTAGCCTATTAGAATCTTGGAGTCTTACAATCTTCACATCTTGGAGCTATGACATTTGTAGATCTTTCATATTGAAGAATTGCATCATCATTGTTATTTTATTTCTTCAATCTATTTTAATCCATCTAGCTTAGATATATTTTTCTTGCATTCTTGCATAATTTTAACTTAGATCTTGCATCTAGCTTAGATCTACTTTTCTTGCATATCATTTTAGCTTAAATCTTACATCTCATTTTAGATCTATTTTTCTTTGCATATCATTTTATCTTAGATCTTGCATCTCATCTTAGATCTACTTTGCATTATCATTTGAATCTTCTATTCTACGGTGCAACTTGCAAGGGTCTTTCTTTAAGGTTCATATGAGAGCCACCATTCATAATATCTACATGGTTCTTGCACGTCATGGTTAGGAAGCTATAAGACACTTTTTGAGATCTCCTTCTTCATGGATTCCCTCAAATGTAATGGTTTATAGAAGTCTCCACACTTTTTGGTACATATTTTTTAGCACCCACTATGGGGAAAACCCACAAATTTTTGGATACTCACTTTTGTTTTTAATGCTAACTCTTGTGCACGTTGAGTTGAAGGCAAAAACCCTAGGTTTCTGAAAGATTTGATCATATATCACAAATGGCTTGGGGTTTTGATCTAAAATTTTATTTGCATGTTTGGGATGGATAAAAGGTGTCTCAGTCTAAAAATCAGATTTTTTTCTTTCATTTTCTGTGAGTTATAATTTTTTATTAATTTTTCATGAAAATTAATATCTGGTCGCATATCATCATATTTTTTAGAAAAAAATACTTTTTTTGTAAAGGTCTCAGGATTATATAGGGGATTACTTCTTTGTCTGTTAATTTAGATGCAATAACATATCTCATATAGTAAATTTATAAAAATTGGTCTATTTTTTGTAAAATGGGTATCTAGGGAAAAAATTAAGGGATATTTCTGAATTTTTTACATTTTTGGAAAGCTCTTAGATTTTTAATAGGCATCTCTTCTTTGCATTTCTATTTTTGGGGCCAAAATTATAGGAAAAAAATTGGATCTTGTTGACTAGGTCAAAGGTAAAAAAATAAAAATTGTGATGAGCTTGCACTTTATTTGCACATAGTTCAATGCATGATTGAGATTTCTTGCAAGTATTTGATATTTCCTATCTCCTAACAAGTGGTTTTGCAGGGTTATTGCTTTCATTTTCATATTTTTGTGACCCAACTTGTGGTTTTATACGATTTGCTTTCCAAAAGAATTGCATTCCTAAGATTAATAACAATTGAGAGTTTGGAAAATTGCGTTGAAGGTATGTAACTAGATCTTGACACTTTATTGTAACTAGATCTTGTGTGTCTTTGATATCATTAGATCATTTTTCATAGGAACATAGCTTAATTAGTTTTCTTTTGGTAAATGAACATGTGTTTGATGTGTTTCAGATAAACTATGGATAGGAGACTATTCTCTTTTTATTTTGGAAAATTAGAAATCTAGACCTCCATTGGCTATCCTTTTACTTTATTGCATTTACCTTCAGAGGGCCTAACAAGAGTAAAATCTTTTGGGAATGACCTAAATGGGGAACAAGCGAACCCAACTACTCCCTCCCACTATAATTAAAATATTCCTTCAATCCAAAGAGAGGGGACACTTGGGTATTTTCTATTCCTAATGGGTATGTGCAGGATCATGGTATGCCAAAAAGTGGCGATGTGAAAAAGAAGTCCTGATTGATAGACTCTTTGAAAAATAACTATAACTTTAAAAAAATATAATATTTTTGAAATTTGAAATATATATCACATTCTATGCTTCACCTAATACAATAATAATAAAAATTTCTTTCAATTTGATGAAGTTTAGACTAAGTTAAGGTGGTCAAACATGAGAGTTTTTATATTCAGGAAAATTTGTAGAATAAAAATTATAATTTATTATGTACTTGTTAAAAAATTACAAAAAAATATACATCACATCCGGACATGAGTCTACTACTTTTATCTATAATCTTATAAAAATATATTATCATTTGATTTTGTTTGATGTGGTTAGACATACACCTACTTGTTATCTTTCTAGTCCTGATTGATAGAATCATTGAAAAATAGCTATACCTTTCAAAATGTACAACATTTTTTAAATCCAAAATATGTGTCACATTCTATGCTTTTCCTACTACAAGAAAAATAAAAAATGTTTTTAATTTGATAAAGTTTAGAGTAAGTTAACGTGGTCAGACATGAGAGTATTTGTATTCTAGAAAAGTTGTAGAAGAAAAATCATAATTAATTATTTACTTGGAAAAAAATTATCAAAAAATGTGTGTCACATCCGGACATGAGTCTACTACTTATATCTAGAATCTTTTAAAAGAAATTTATCATTTGATTGTGTTTAGGGTGGTCATACATACACCTACTTCTTATTTTTTTCCTGAAATTTTTGTACTACTACATTGAAATTTGAAGTTTTCAACATATAGAATAATTGTTTTTCAAAAAAGGCCTAGTATCTTAGAAACTAAATTCAATTTTCTATAGATTCTCTTCTTACATATTTTTGATATAATATTTATAACTTGTTCAAATTTTTATGTCAACTTTCCTAAACCTATTTTTTTGAATTTTCATTGCCACTTAAGGGCCTAGTTTGGTATACCATGATCCTGCACATACCCTAATACTTTTGGGTATTTTCTATTCCTAATGCTTCTTGATGTGTAGGGCCTAGCTACCTAAATCTTGCTAAAAAGACTACACTTCATTGGGCGCTTGTAGGGCCATCAACGGTCTCAATGTTTTTTACTACAAGTGGTATACGTTCATCTATTATAGGTTCGATAGGTCTAAATCTTGCTTGTGAGACTATATTTTTTTGATGCTTGTAGGCTTATAGGCCTTAATTTTGCTTCTGCAACTACATGGAATAGTCAAGAACGTAGTTTACTAAAAACACTAAGTTAGAGGCTACCCTATTGTCTGAAAGTATCATAATCTATGTGAATGGAATGATCCAAGTGGTTTTCTGGATCACATCAAGATTACTCACCATTTGTATTTCTTTGGAATACCAAGTTGTGGGCAACAGTTTTGATAGTACCATGTCCTTAGGTAGTTCTTGCTTGATATGTTTTTGATATGTGCTAGACCCGTGGAAATATTTCTAAATATACACTTGATGTCATTGGAATATTACAATCGATCTTTAGACTTCACAATCTCTTGTATCATGCAAGGTTTCTTTTTCCCTTGCTTGATTATTTGAAGACTACTCTATGCATCACATTTGCTTTAAAAACTTGGTCTTGAAATTCAATCTTGTCAAAATTCAAAATTGTTGTCAAAATCTAAATTTTTTTTAAACTATCACCTACAGTAGTGAGAAATATCATGCAACATTTTGGAATATCACATACCATTCAAATAAATATCATTTGTCTTTACTCTAGTCTATCATCCTGCTTGTCATCAGAATATCATTTGGCCCAGGTTTCCTCTTAGCTAGTTTAGGAAGCTTATACTTGAAATTTTTTGGTCTCTTTGTCTGAAACTAGTAGGTTTGGGATTGTTTTTAGTTGAAAAGGATGACCTAGATACCTTGGTTATATTCTTAATTAGTAAATTTTTTCACTTGTCTATCTCTTTGGTTATATTTATCTTTACCTTGACATTATCTCTTGACTCGAGTCACAAGTGTCGTACATAGGGATCTTACCCCGCAGATTGGGCACTTTGTGATCAGTCATCTTAATCTTATTTTACTTGATCTCCTTTTACTATTTGACAAGTGAACATGTTTCTCTTCTAGAGGGGACATAAATTTATATTGTGTTATCTTATTTGACTCTATGCCTTTTCTTTCATGCTGAATCAAAACAATCACATCATGGATCTAAACAATTTGAGTAAAGAGGAAGAAGAAAAGATTATTAGGGCATTCCTAGTAGAGGAAATTAAATATTAGAGATATAAAATTGAAAATACACCCTCTAATCAACACTCTCACAAAAAATTTACCTTTGAGAAATATCTACTTTATAACAAACCTATCTTTGATCGAGAACATCTTAATAACAAACCTATCTTTGATCGATAACATCTTAATAAAAAACCAATCTTTTATCAAGAATCTCTTTATGACAAACCTATCTTTGATCGTAAATATTATCATGATAGACCTATCTTTGACCGACCTATCTTTGATAAAGAAAATTAAGAACCAGAGTGAATCTTTACTCCTTTTGGATAATCTTATGAATTAGTATTGGAAAAAATCCTTGAAAAAAATCTTATCACATTACCTTTAACTACTTCCAGAAGACTTTAATTCTTGACTACTTACTATGTGTATCATCAAAATAATGAACATAAAACTTCAGATTACATGGAGTTGAAACATAAAATCCAAGATTCAATTGATGATGGCATAATTAGTGTTGATGATCCTAATGACTTACCTAATGAAGATACTACTCTCAAGCTCGATCAAAATCATGAACCCATGTCTAGTAATGGTTCTCATGCTGCATCTACCTCTTCCATCATGCCTTCATCACCAAAAGAAGAAAATCTCTCTAAAATTCCTCCATCAAACAAAGAACTTAATGCTTTTCATGATACCTATAAATATCCTAAAGAGCTACCTCTAAAAGAGATTCAAGATAATATACATCTTTCTACAAGTCCCTTCCATGCTTCAAAGGTCATAGATCCTAAGATTCCTTATGCTTCAACACCTATCATACACATCCTAAATGTTCCTTCATCAACTCTTCATGAATCCCTCACACATATCCAAACTCCTATTTCATCATTAGAAGTGGTTCCATGTTAAGAGGACAATCTTAAGTGTGAAGAAATGAATATAAATAAAGATCAAGATCAAGATACCATCCATACTTATCCAATGGTTGACCCAAGTCCCATATCCATAGAGACTCATGATGATTTCTTCCAAGAATATATTCCTTCACTTCCTATATCGTATCCATCTCTCAGGAAAGATCGAGATACTCCTTCCATCATCTCTAATGAGCTTATTCAAAATTGAGAGAAAAGTACTCTTCCTATATTATCCAAAGATCCTTGTCAAGATTAGAATATGCCAGCAACTCATCATAATCCTTCATGTCCATCTCAAAAATCTCCTATGTTTCCTACCCCTTTGCATAAGAAAGCTTATCTTTCTCCTGTCAAATTTTCTCCTATCAAAGCTACTCATGAGATTATTGGTATAAATATGGACCTTACAGATCATAGTCTTGGCCATATTTGTCACTCTACAAATGTTGATATCCCTATCCATTATCCATTTTCATCATCCAAATCTATCCTTGGTCCTGATAAGTCAAAGTTGAAACCTTTAAACTTTCCATCCATATTGGCACCTTATATTCCTCCATATACTATACCTCTTACTCCTAGCATACCTCAAGATCAACAAAGACATGCATACTTGAGAAACCATCCACCTATCCATCTAAAAATGTTATATCAACCCTTTTCATCCATAATTCCCATCTTTTTGGAAGAAATCTGGATGTGCAACATACGAATAAAAAATACAAGAATCCACTTACATATGAAGATCACTATGTCCTATCTAATCAACATGTGACTACAAAGAAAAAGGAAATATCTAAATGGCCACAAGGGTTCTTGAAAAAAAGAATAAAATCAAAGAAAATATGGGTTCCTAAGTCCGTCATGGAAGAATTGCGATAAAAAACATTTAAAAGTAAAGAAAAATCAAAACTTACGTGGATTCCCAAGTCTCTCTTAAGAGACTTGGATATACAAGAAAAATCAAAGTTGACATTCAAGATTCCAAATACTTCAACTCTGCTTCCTTCCAAACATCTTATATCTTCTCCTTCATCCATCTTGGGTCCTTATGTCCAAATATCCATATCCTCTCCTATATCAAAACCTCAATCTAGCCAACTTATTCTTCCTCTACTTCTTCACTACCCTTCAAGGCATATGTCAATGTTGATCTTTCCATCATCACTGTCTACTCCTATAGAAACCTCTCAATTTCCTATCTACTATCCTACACCTACTTACTCTCCTTCCATCTCATATCCTTCCATTTCCCTTATCCCATATTATGCATAAATCCTTAGCCATTATTTACCTTATGCTCCATACCTTTTCCTATCATTACCTTATCAACATCTTCAAGCATATCTCTCACTAGCCTTAGCATATCCTAGCATATCTTTACATGGAGGCATTATCCAAAGAGCATAAGGCTTGACTTCCTTAAAAAATATAAAAATAAAAAAATTGAAAAATAAAAAAAATTGAAAACAAAAGTTTAAAAAAAAATGGAAAAGAAAAAAAGTCCCTTGATGAAAACCTAGAAATAGGTGTCATCGTAGAAAAAATATAAAAATATTCCAAGTGGTGAAAACCTAGAAATAGACACTACTTGCAACCTATGCGCTTATATCTACTAGCTTGTCGCTTTGCACTAGGAACACTTTTGAATTCCATCTCCAATCTCCTTGGTTTGAGATTGATCTTTTACTAGGGCTATGTGGAATTAACAATATTCTCCTTTGGTGCATGATGGTGTTTTCTTAGTAACTCACATCAATGTTTCTCAACACTACCCCAAACATTCTTTCTCAACACTTTCTTTAACATCGAGTATTTCTCAACACTTATAAGATATGCTACCCTGAGTTAATGCTTTGTGTGTAGTTTAGGATCATGCGATATTTCTCACCTATAGGCATGAGTCCTAGAAAATCAATGATTATCTTTATCTTTTTTGCACTGGTCTTAAATTAAAATGACTAAGCTATGCTAAATGATATTTTCTTTGTATGTTGTCTGTTATTAAGGATTTTCACTCATGTTCCCTCCTTGGTTTCTCCATGATATTACTGTAGAATTTTCACCATAGATCTAGCTAGGAAATAAGAAAAATGACATCTTGCAAAAATAGAATAAAAATAGAGCAGATTAACAATAAAATTTTATCTCTCATTCCATGATTCAATAAAAAATTAATTACAATATGTACACAATTCATGATTTATATAGAACTAAACTACAGTTACACAAATCAAGGCTAAAATCAAACAGACTATCAGCCATGAACCATGAATTAGATAAAAGATAACTAAAGTTTACTTTTTAATTACTATATAGACCTGATCTGGAGTGACGGTTGGAATTAACTAACACCACCCTCCCCCCCCCTTAATTCAAAATAAGGAGAATAAAAACTAAAGAATGGAAAGACACAAAGAAAATTACGGACATGATCTGTCAAATGATAACTACCATAATGTTGAATGAAGAGATTCCTCTGAAACCAAAATGAAGATCATAATCAATCTACATGAGTACCCCCAATGACACTACTCAAACCATGAACAAATGGAAAATAAAGGAAAAACATCTGTCAATCAAAGATACAGAAGACAATAATCTGTGGGTATGTGTAGGATCATGGTATGCCAAAAAGTGGTGATGTGAAAAAGAAGTCCTTATTGATATAGTCTTTGAAAAACAACTATAACTTTAAAAAAGTATAACATTTTTGAAATCTAAAATATATGTCACATTCTATGCTTCACCTAATACAAAAATAATAAAAAATTATTTCAATTTGATGAAGTTTAGACTAAGTTAAGGTGGTCAAACACGAGAGTTTTTACATTCAGGAAAATTTGTAGAAGAGAAATCATAATTAATTATTTACCTGGAAAAAAAATACAAAAAATTATACATCACATCTGGACATGTGTCTACTTCTTTTATCTATAATCTTATAAAAAAATATTATCATTTGATTTTGTTTAATGTGGTCAGACATACACCTACTTGTTATCTTTCTAGTCCTGATTGATAGACTTATTGAAAAATAGCTATAACTTTCAAACTGTATAACATTTTTGAAATCCAAAACATGTGTCAAATTCTATGATTTTAGTAATACAAGAAAAGTAAAAAAAGTTTTCAATTTGATAAAGTTTAGACTAAGTTAATGTAGTTAGACACAAGAGTTTTTGTATTTTGGAAAATTTTTAGAAAAAAATCACAATTAATTATTTAATTGGAAAAAAATTACAAAAAAATATGTGTCACATCCGGACATGAGTCTACTAGTTATATCTAGAATATTGTGAAAAAAAAATATCATTTGATTGTCTTTAAGGTGGTCAGACATACACCTACTTATTATTTTTTTCCTAAAATTTTCATACTACTACATTGAAACTTGAAATTTTCAATATATAGAGTAATTGTTTTTCAAAAAATGCCCATTATCTTAGAAACTAAATTCAATTTTAATGCCCATTCTCTTGTTACATATTTTTGATATAATATTTATAACTTGTTCAAATTTTTATGTCAACTTGCCTAAACTTGATTTTCTAAATTTTCATTGCCAATTAAGGGCCTAGTTTGGCATACCATGATCCTACACATACCCCTACATATGTGCTCCCAAACAATGAATAGAGGGAAAACAAAGGCAAACCATCTATCATTCAAGGATGCAAATGACACATAAATATGTATGAGTGACCTTATCGACACTACTCAACTATGCAAGAATAAAGTGTTGGTTGAAAATATAGGTGCCAATTGTCTATACAACTCATCAACTATGGAAGTAAAGAATCATCAATACGAATAGTAGAACACCCCTCCATAATGTTGAAAGGAGAGGCATGACAAGTCCATTGACATGGTGTCTCTAAAGAGGAAAAGAAGACAAGGTCCATGTGAAGAGAGCATGACCTTTACCTTTGTCTAATGCATAATCCAGCTTAGCCTCTATTGCCATAACCATTTGATACAAGCCTCTACTTGTTGGCCAAAGAAGAATATATGGCATGCATTTAAAATAGTTGAATGGTGTGAGAAGAGAAGAGGCTAAAAAATACATTCTTTGTAACTGATCTGATCTTTAGAACCTGCAAAAAAAAATTGCATTTCTTCTTCCTAGCACCTAAGCTCTGATACCATTTAGAATTTTTATCATAGATCTAGCTAGGAAATAAGAAAAATGATAGCTTGCAAAATAGAATAAAAATAGAGCATATTAACAATGAAATTCTATCTCTCATTACATGATTCAATAAAAAATTAATTACAATATGCACACAATGCATGATTTATAGATAACTAAACTACCGTTTGCAAGAGCAAATTACTATGAAGAGTTTCAGTTATCACCAATTAATATCAATAGTTAACAAAAATTAATATGAAATTAATAGCCTTAATTTGGGAACAAACTAATGCATGAGAAAGGAAGATCCTCAGTTACACAGATCAAGGCTAAAGTCAAACAGACTGTCAACCATGAACCATGGATTATATAAAAGATAACTAAAGTTTACTTGTAAATCACCGGATAGAAGTGATCTCGAGTGCCAGTTAGAATTAAATAACACCAACAGTTATGAATACAGGACTAGGGGCATGAGGCATATTTTATTTGATTTCTTCTTGTGGTGTGATTCCAATGATCTTAAGGTGTCTAGTAAACTGGGTGTCTATGATAAGAGCCTCAATCACGATTGGAACACCACACATACCTTGACCTTCTCTATTTGAACACTTAGGTGAGGTTGGCATTATCCCCTTCACTATTACATTGTGATTTCTTACGTAAAAACCATTCAGGTCATCCTAGACTCTTATGCCTTGATGCTTATGGTTACTTGCAATATCAATTTTGAAACCATGTTCAGGTCATCTTGGCTCTTATGTCTTGTTTCTTACATTTTTTTTCCTACATTATATCTGATATAGATTGTATTAATATCTTCATAGTGGTGTTTGTACTAGTAATGGTCATATGATCTAGTGATGTCCTTTCATAAGGATGAATGATAAAAACAAGGACCTATTCATTGACTCTTGCAAGTTGCACTTTGCATCTTCATAGTAGTTTGCATTTTTAGGTTTCATTTTAGTTTTCATATGAGTTAGGAGAGGGTCTCCTTCATCATTATCACATAACTTTGGTCATCCTTTTTCAGTATTCTCGATTCATTTTTGAGATTGAAACCAAAATTCAACTTTATTTTCATGTTCTTTCTAGACTTATCTTTTCATTATTGGAGGTAAATTTTGATCAAATTTCTCATCTCTTGCTTTGACCTAGTGGTAATGTTATACCTTTCTAGTCAACCTTATTCAAACTAGGGAAAATTTTTCATCACTCGGCTGTCAAACTTGGTCTTATGCGCTTATCAATCACCTTGAACCTTATCTTATCCTAATTTGATCAAATATATCTGATTTTTTGCATCTTCTCTACCTCATTTTGATTTTGATCTTGAGGGGGCAGGAATAATCTATCTTTCAATGCTACAAATTTATTATGCTATCTTATTGTATAGTCTTTCAATTTTTATTTTAGTTTTCAGTTTTACTTCAACTGTACATTGGAATCTTTTTATCTTTGCTAGTTATTGTTCGATCAAGTTCAAGATTAGTTGTTTCTTTGTTCTTCATTCAATCAAGCTCAAATTTAGATTTTTATCAGTTATTTGTATATCTTTGCTAGTTCTTGTTTCATCAAGTTCAGGATTAGTTGTCTCTTTGTGCTTCATTCAGTCAAGTGCAGAGTCAGATCTCTATCAGTTACCTTGACATCATCACTCTTTGACTCAATGAGTTTCAATATCACTCACACATTAGTCAAAGAGGGGAATATGTAATAACCCAAAAATAGTCTAGTAAACTTTGAGCCCCTTTCTAAACATTAAAATTTAAATACTAGACTAAATCTTGTGCTTCGTAAATTTTGCAAAATTTATTTAACCTCTTATTTCTTGATCAAATCATCATTTTATCATTTATTTTATTATATCCTAAAGTTTGACCACTTCATCCTAAGTTTTATTTAATTAAGATAGCATTCTCTATTTTAATTAATTAAAAAATCTTTTAATTACATAATAAAATCACTTTATCTTAAGCCACAATTAATTAAAATAACATGTCCCCTTTTAATTAAATAAAAAACCCTTGTAATTAACTAAAAACCCCTTTTAATTAAACAAATTTTACTTTTAATTAAATAATGGAAACCACTTTGCTAAAAATAATAAATTAAAAATTAAAAATTAAAAATAAAAGTGCACTCTCCAATGAGATGGAATTTTTTGACTTTTGAAAAAGGCTTTTGCCTATTTATCTCAACCACTCATTATTTTTCCTCTTAATCATGTCCATTGATTTTTCCTCTTGAGAATCTTGAGCACATGGATCAACCCAGATTTACTCTCCACCATTGGTCATTTCTTTTTGCCTCTTAATCTTGACCGTTTGTTTATTTCTAAATTCATTTAAATGGATAATCTCTTCTCATTCTTGAGATCTCATCCTTATAGCATTCTTAGCTTCTTGAGATCTTAAAATCTTATTGCAAGTTCTTGGAGTCTTGCAATCTTAGCATCTTAGAATCTTGGAGTCTTGCAATCTTGGCATCTTGGAGCTATGACATTCTTAGATCTTTCATATTGAAGAATTACATCATCATTATAATTTTATTTATTGCATCTAGCTTAGATCTAGTTTTCTTCCATTCTTGCATATCATTTTAACTTATATCTTGCATCTAGCTTAGATCTACTTTTCTTTCATATCATTTTATCTTAGATCTACTTTTCTTGCATTCTTGCATATCATTTTTGCTTAGATCTACTTTTCTTGCATTCTTGCATATCATTTTTGCTTAGATCTTCCATCTCATTTTAGATGTAATTATCTTTGTATATCATTTTAGTTTAGATATTGTATCCCATCTTAGATCTTCTTTTCATTATCATTTGAATCTTCCATTTTATGGTGCACCTTGCAAGGGTCTTTCTTTAAGGTTCATTTGAGAGCCACCATTCATAATATCTACATGGTTCTTGCACATCCTAGATAACAAGCTATAAGCCACTTTTTGGAGATCTCCTTCTTCACGGATTTCCTCAATTCTAATGGTTTATAGAAGTGACCACACTTTATGGTACACAACCACTAGTGGGGGAGTTTCCCTTATACATGGCATGGACAACATGAGCCTTCTCATTGAGTCTAGGAAGACAATCACTCATGTTATTCATGGTAGATTTTCTCATGGCTACCACCACAAACAAACTTCCTTAGATATTTTCTAAATTATTGTTGAACAACTTTATGTTATTTTCATGGTCCTCATTCAAATTCTTGACCCCATTAGCAAGGGTTTCCATATTGACCAGAATACTGTCAAGATTCGTTATAGAATAATTGGCATTTTCTTTGAGAGGATTTGTATCCTAGATAATCTAGCTAAATTTAGTACATTTATTGATTTTTAAATTCCTTAAATGGGGGTTTGAAAACATATTCTCATGAATCAAGGAACCCATCTCCTTAGGTTTAATCCTACCACCATCCATGGGTGGAAAAATATTAACACCTTGATCCTCCTTCGACTCACCTAAATCATCTTGAGGGACATTCTTCAATTTGGTATTTTTCTTGTTGACATTGATTGGTGGTGGCCCAAAAATGTTGGATTTCCCTTAAGCACTAGACATAGAAACTCTAGCCACCTCTTTACCATTCACATTAGTACTAGGTTTTACCAAATCAGTCCAACATAATCTTGGTCATTCTCCTCATCAAATAAAACTACCTTATTCATACAAGAGGGGATTTTAGGTTTAAATGATGAGGGGCCCTAGTTGTTGTATATATGGAATATCTAATCTCTATCACAATCCATGTCATCATCTAAAGTGGTATCCCCATAATGCACATGAATGTTCTTCTTATATTTAATATCATTTTTAGCCACATGATTTTTCTCGACATTGAGAGATCTTCCATTCTCCATGACTAATAATATTAATCCCTTATGGAGAAAAAGAGAAGAAGCATTCTTCATATGAGTCCTTATACTATTTTTCAATGAAGAAGTTAGATAAAAGGGAAAGGAAATGCATTTACCATGATGAAAATGAGCCAAAATTATAAGGTGGTAACTAAATATGCTACAAAATTTACCATCAAGAGTGATGTAACACATGATAACCTCTATCAAGTCCCTCCAAGGCTTTGGAAGGAAGGTTTTCTCCCATCTACCATTAGTATTATTTTTAACTTTCTCCCTCTCCTTTGGTAGGAAAAATATTTCCATGGCCTCTATTGAACACTTTTTATCTTTGTAGAATTATTTTCCCTCAATAATAGTATTTAAAACTTGAGCAACCAACTCTTAATTCACCTCCAACACCATACCATACATACAACATACTATGTTCTTGCAACAATGCGCATATGGATCAGTAATAAGAGCATCATATAACCAGTAATACCCCATACCAAGATCTCATTCCACATGGCTTCCTTGTTCTTCCATTTTTCATAAGTGATGGGCTCCAATCAATTCCTAGATTCAACCATCCTGTGAAAATCACAAATCCCACCTCTCTACAACATAGACAAACCCAAACTAAAATAGATGAAAATAATACAAACAACAACTAGAAATTTTTGAATATCCCACATAGATGATTTCATACTAATGAAACCATGAGGTATGTCATCCTTTATCATTTCACAAAGACCCCTATACTTTTGATGCCTCATAATCATGAGAAAGAAATATTTGGAGATCAACTTGAATCTTATCATAAATATCCCTCTCTTTCTTACTTAGAAAGCTAACCCCAATGTTAGCCAAAATACCCACCACCATATTGCCTTCGAGGTAAACATGTTATAATTTGAATTGATAAAAGTTCCTTATTATCATAAGGAAATATTGAACAATATATTTAATTGACTATCTAGATGGGGAGGATCCCTTTAATTAATTTTATTAATAGAGTTGCATTCCAGCCAAACTATTCTTAAACTTTTCTCTTTAGCCAATTTCATCCTTGCATAGGTTTTCTAGGCCTCCACAAAGTGGTTTAGCTGGGTACCCGAAGGGAGGGACACTATTGAAACTAACCATTTGTACCAGTGTTGTACATGACAAGTGCAATAGAAAATATATATTGGTTGATTTTACAATTATTTTCTAGTGTGGGAATTGATTCATTAAGATTCTTCTGGTTTGGGAATTGATGCATTGAGATTTTGATCCAATTGAAAAGCCATCCCACCATATAGATTTAATGTAAAGAACCTATAACTAAGGTTGTTCAAATAAATGACTTCTTGTGATAAAAAAGAAACTTGTAAAACTACCAAACTCATTAGTAACATAAACCACTACTAATTGGCCTTCTCATAACATCATGTTCACCTCCGTAATTTTTATTAGGTCTTCCTAACTGCCTTTACATGTCTATGTTGGAAACTCACATTGGACAGAGAATCTTCTATCATGTTACATTCTCTATAGTAGTGAGAAATCTAAAATGCTTCAAACATTTTCATTAACATCCAAGCCTCTTGAAAAATATAATCAATTTTCTATTTTGTATCCTATATATAATGTAATTTGAACAAAATATTATATTCTATGTAAATTTTAATTGAAAATATTTTAAATTATTTTAATTAAAAAATAATATTTAGTTCTATAAGCTAAATTTTATATATAAATTAAGAATATAATTTCAATCATTAGTTTGAAATGTTACATCATTATGTTTTGACTAAGTGAGGTAGGATAGGGCCCAAGGTCTTATATAATAGATAGTAGGAAAAATGGTAGGTCTCATAAATAATGAGACAAACAGAAGCAAAGAGCTAGTAGTAGAAGAAGATTGGTGACAAGACAAAATAATAAGTGAGGACCAAAAATTGACCAAAATGATAAACATAAACCAACTACTAATTTTCTAAGAAAATATTACTCTTCATAGCTTGCCACATTTATTTGATAAGATCCAACTTTTCTTAATAAGAGTATCTTCCAATTAGTAGAAATAAGTAACATCTAAGGAAACAATAAGCCTTGTTCAACTCACTTATATTGAACTTTACATGTTTCCTTATCAACCCTTCCATAGAAATTGCATGGGAACTAATAAATTTTGTATCATCTCATTGTTTGATGAAACAACACATTCTATATATTTCATCATTTTGCTCTTCTTGTATTGGATGTTAGTTATTGTGCTTTGCACATTTATCCTTTCTTCCAAAGAAATCGTAGTGGATTTAAAGAAGTCACCCCCCCTCTAGGGTAGGCTAGTTGTAATATTTTTCTAATGGATCCCTTAATTAGTAGTCCAGATCAGCGTATTAGGAACCTTAGAAGAACAATCCCTATCTTTTTCCTTGACTTTATCCAAACTCAAATTTATTCTTCTTTCCTTTCATAGTATTGGAATCTTCCAATACCTATTTAATGATTTTATTTTATAAATTATAAGCCCTCCATAATTTATTAATATTAGCACTAACCTCTACACAAATTGGGTAGACATGGCAAGAAATAGAATAATGAGTTGAGATACATAAATAAGGAAAACGTTACTTAGAGATTGAAGCAGAACCATCTTGGATCTTTTGGAAATCTTGCATCATCCAAAAAAATTTATTTTTTGGTGGACCATCTTGCTATTTTTGTCTTTGTTTTTTTTCTCGGTCATAAGTCGGGTGATAGTTGTTTTGGTTGAGTTATTTAGATATTTTGTGGTTGCAATCATTGTATGTTGTTCATGGGGTCATTTGGAGGATTTTTCTATGATCATGCCTCATTTTGAGCTAGAATACCTGAGATATGATAGAGAACTATGATTGGGTTTGAGATGCAATTTCTTGTTCTAGACAATTTTCTGAGGTTTTATGATTGGTTGATCCATGTAGATCTTTGGCTAGAGTGATGAAAAGGGTTTTGTCCTTTCTATTTTTCTAAGGTGTGTCTATGGTCACACATCTTCAGGTGGGGTTTTTTGTGATATTCTATTGTTCTCTTGTATTTTTCTATTATTCTTCATGTAACCGGTTCATTTGTGTTCATGAGTTGATTATTGGCATATTGTAGTTGTATCATTGGTGAGCATTGGGTTTCAGCATGTGCAGTCGTGGATCATGGTTATTGGAACTCGTTTGGATCTATATCTTGGATCGTACCTGATGAAATAATTAAATGTTATATTTATTTTTGGATCTAGGCTAATTTGGTGTATTTCATTTGTCTTGGGATGTGTAATTCTTTGTTAGGCTAACCTATTGCTAGCTTTGTATAAATGTAGGGTTGTAGTTGTAATTACGGAGTGGAAAAGGTAGCTAAAAGTAGCCAAGGGAAAATCTAGCTAATATTTTATAACCTAAGGGTTTGAGAAGATCTATTTTGGTTTCTTTATATGTGATTGTAACTAGGAAGGCCTTATAGCCTAACATGTATGAATAAATTATGATAAATAAATCTTTATTTATATACAAAACTTTTATTATTATGGTATCTTGTTGTTTTTGGTTGCATTTTCTCTTGTTGTAAGATGAGACATCTCCTTTGGATGTCTCTCCAGTCTTGGCATGCATCAGATGGTATCATAGAAATTTATGTTCCTATGATTGCATATTTGGTGTCCTAAACTTGTGAAGTTGCAGATTTGTTTTTGGTGAGGTGGTAGAACTCAGGATCTGAACTACATCATCAATTAAATTGTGCAAGGTGGATAGGAGGGATTATTTTATCCTTGTTGGGTTGTTCTTGGGAACTAGGGTTTTTCTAGGATTAGGGAATCATCTTTGGAGAGTCAGATAATCAATTAGAGGTAGTTACACCGAATATATGGAAGGATTCCATGAAGAATGAATCATTTCTTGATGGAATAGATGGAGGAAGATCTCTGAGATGACATTCAGAATGAGATGACAAGTTTGATGAATGAGTTCATGGAAGTAATTATGACTTATGTTGCTATATTTCATGGCAATCTTGGATTTTATGATGGTTTTGAGGAAGTTGCAGAGGGATTTGGAGTTGCAGATGAAGGTTTTGCTAGATCTATTTGGAGTGATGGATTTGATTAGTTTTGAGACCTATCAAAAGACAAGGTTCTTGTTATAGGTTAGAAGTATCTAATTTCTTAGGTACATGTAATCTAGAAGGCCTGGTTGATTGGATAGGTTAGTTAGAAAATTAATTTTAGTTGAGTACATTAAAGACCATTGGAGAGTAAGGTTGGCATAGAAAATGTTTAAAGGACATGAAAATTTGTGGTGGAAATAATTACAAAAGGATAGAAAAGAAAAGAGTGAAATTAAGATCACTTGGTGGAAGATGATGGTAGAAAAGTTGAAGGATAAATTCATACTTGAGGACTATGAATTGGAGTTTATCAAGAGGTTGAAGAACCTAAAGAAAAAATATATGAGTGTGAAAGATTACATTAAATAATTTTACAAGTTAGCCATTAAATGTGGTCATAAAGAATTTTCCAAGGATAAGGTATCTAGATAGGTGATTGGTTTTTGGATTAATATTCAAGATGAGTTGATTATGTTGAAGATTAGATCAGTTGAGGGGGCTTACAAGTATTCCCTAAAAGAAGAAGATAAGTTTAAAATGAAATAACAAAATAATTCTAGAGGAAAGGAGAAGCAAGCTACTAGTGATGATAAAGGAAAACAAGTAGGTGAGACAAAACCTAAACCAGTTGCACCTAAGGGAAGTAATAGTGGTTAAAATCTTAAATTTACATGTTGTAGGTATCGCTTGAAGGGTCATGTGTCTTTTCAGTGTCTAAGAAACAACAGAGTTGCTTGTGTGAATACATTAAGAGGATTAACAATTAGAGAAATAGACAACACTCCTAAAAATGATGAAGCTCTTACACTCTAAAGGTTAATGATGAATAAGGAAGTAAAACCTTGTCAAAGAAAGAGTTTATTCAAGACTAGATGGAAGGCTAGAGGGAGAGGTTGTAAGTTGATAGGGGATGATGATAGCACTAATAACTTAGTTTCTGAAGAGATGGTATAGAAGCTTGGTTTGAGAAGACTTAAGGATTCAAGTCCTTATAGGATTGGTTGGTCGCATGATGATCATGTATTAGGGAAATAAAGGAACAATGCACATGGTGAATGTTTACATTGGTTCTTATAAGGATGCAATATTATATGACATAGTGGATATGAGTGCATGTCATATTTTACTTGGAAGACCTTGGTAGTATGATAGAGAGATTTTTCATGACTGTAGGAATACTATGGTTACCATAAGAAAGTATGGTAGGAGATGTAGTTTCTTCCTTTGATTGATGAGTAAATAGAGGTGAAGAATCAGAGTCTTTGCAGAAGATTAAGAGATGACATAAGAGGTAAGCCTGATTTTGGGTTTGATGGTGTGTTAGATCTGAATTATTCATAGAACCTATTTGATGGAAGAAGGAAGGTAGTGTAGGTTGTAGGTGAGGAGTATTTGTTAATGAAGAATAAGTATGGGATTATTGTCCCTTGTTCCTTCACATTTTCATGATTTTCTCTCATGAAAAATATTTTCATACCCTGGTTGTCTGATGCAAGAGCCTCTTGGGTCCTTTGGAGATCTTTCATCATACAAAAATATTCTTTTTTTTATTGTGGACCTTTATTTCAATTTTTGTCTTTATTTTCTATTCTTCATCACTGGTTGGGTAATTGTTGTCTTGGTTCATTTGTTTGGATCTTTTATGGTCATATTCATGATATGTTGTTCATGGGATCATTAAGAGGGATTTCATATGATCACAAATCATTTGGAGTTACTTTTCTTCAGATATGATGAATTCTTAGATTGAGTTTGAGATGCAATTTATTATTCGAGATAGTTTTCAAAGATTCTTGGATCGGTCGATCTATGTGGATATTTGGATGGAGTGATGAAAATGGTTTTTCCCTTTGTATTTGTAGAAGTTGTGTCTGTGGTTACACCTCTTCAGGTTGGGTGGTTTGTAAGACCATATTTTTCTCTTGCAATTTTTTGTTGTTATTCATGTCATAGCTTTAGTTGTGTTCACCAGTTGATTGTTGGGCGATTGTATCCATAAAGTTGGTGATCATTGGTTTTCAATGTGTGTAGTAGTGGATCATGGTTATTAGCACTCACGTGAGTCTATATATTATATCATTCCTAATGAAATAATTAAATGTTATATTTATTTTGGGATCTAGGATGCCTTGGTCTGTTTACTTTATCTTTAGATATGTAATTGTTTGTTAGGATGACCTGTTGTTGGCTTAGTATAAATGTAGGGTTTCAATTGTAATTAGGGAGAGGGAAATGTAGCTAAAAGTACCTAAGGGAAGATTTGTGGTGCATGAGAACCTAGGTTCTTGGCTAACCTAACCCAAAGTTTTTGTCTTGTAGTGACCTTAGCCAAGTCACTATCCAATAAGGATTTAGAGAAGTCCCTAGTGTGTGTGTGAAGAGATCCAATAGTTTTAGGAAGGTTTCTAGAAGTCTTAACTAAGGCGTTATTAGGCTTGGATGTACCTAGGAAGTTTGGTCTACATGCCATTTTAGCATGCCAGTTAGTCAAAGCCTAAGATTGACTGTATAAAATGAAGAAATGATATAAAAAATGGTCCTAAAAGGATTAGCTAATCCTTATAGGTCATTTAAGACCCATTGGGATGACTTAGACAAAGTTGTCAATAAATATGTAAATGTTGTCAATGACAACTTTGCAATTTTGCAAAGTTGTAATGACAACATTTTGTCAAATGACTGTATGAGAGCTAGAATTAGTTAGGGGACCTTCTAACTGACCTAGCTTAGTTCCCCTATGTTATTTAAGGCATATCCTAACCAAAGAACAAGGTTGGATCTTTGTAATCATTTTGATTTGTTTTGATGAACTGAGTGGTGCGACTGTGAGACTATAAAAGAGAGAAAAGCTCAGTTATCCTTCATCCATGGATTAGACCAGGGGATTTATTTGTATGTGTATTTTTTGCATAGTTTTTAAACTTCTTTTGTGTCTTTTTTTTGGTAGCAAGGTTAGTTTTTTTGTATGTTTTAAAATTCCTCCTCTGTGACCAGTTTACTAGTGCATCCAGAGTTGAGGTCAATAAAATGACTGTATCATGAGTTCCCATAGAGGGAATTATACACCCTCTTGGGATATGCCAAGGTATTTTAAATAATCTATAAATGTGTATTTTCCTAGCCAAATTTGTAGGGGAGCTATTTTTGTGATCAAGCCCTAGGCGAGCTAGTGATAGCCTTGTTAGGAAGCTTGACATTGAATCAACAAGAGATAGAAGGCTCAGGGATTGAGGGAAGCAATCCAAGTACAGAAGAGTGAAGGTTATATTCCAAAGACTCAATCCTAAGAAGGATAGTCCATGACCAATCCGAAAAAGGGTGTAGAAGCCAAACCCTCATTGAAAACCAGAGAGCCCTAATTAGGCCTAGAAAATAGGCATGGTTGTAGGAAGTACAATACAGACACCTTGAGGACCCAAAAACTTGAGAATCCAAAGGAACTTTGAAAAGGGTGTTAGAATATGGTGTTATTTTTTCAACTTGTTTGGAGAGTTTGAGAGTTATACCCTGAAAAGGAGGTTTGAAGACCTAGTGTTAGCACTTGAAAGAATTTCCATGGTTTTCTATATTTTATCTAGTCTTTCCATGCAAAATTTTCATGGCCTTAGCACTGTTCCTTCAGTCCCTATAGTTGATTTTCTTTCCCTGGCTTTGAAACCCTTGCAAAAAATTTAAAAAACTAGTCATTCTGTTAAAACCCTTTGGAATGCCCTGGCCCTGTTCTAATTTGTCTTTACCTTTTCGGGTCACTTAAGTCTTGTTAAATGCATGCGCGCATTTCTTTCCCGGCTTGTCACTTATTCATTTAATCCTTAGGCGGTTAGTCTTTCTATTCGGCAATTTAGCGAATGCATGTTTGTCACTGGTTTGCTTGGTTTCTCAGTGGTTATCTATTTCTTCCAACGATTGGGCGAACACAGTGTTCGCGTATTCTCCTGTTCCTAGCGGCTTATCTCTTAACAGTTAGCGACTTGGCGTGGTAGTTTCTTTTCTTTAGTCATGTGTTCGCATGGTTTCCTGGGCCCAGTCTTCTGACACCATCTTGATCCAACGGCTGTCGTGAAAGCATAAGGGTTTTGTCAGAGGCTTGCACTTTTGCGATGATCGTTGATTCATTTCCATGACATAGCCTTTCTTTATAGGTGGGTTCATTGACATGTATGCACAAATGGAAACACCTTATTGGTCCATGTATCTACACATTGGCAGCTGTTAGTGGGACCTGGTTTCCAGATGCGTCAGAGGGTCCTGACTTTGTCAGGTCAGGAAATCAATGATGGGCACATGATCTGATGGGTTTTCTCTGACACTTGTGATCTTAAGACCACCATTGATTTCATTTCCTGTCAGAGGGTTGTCAGGGTAGGGAAAGATTTTTGATCTGACGATTGTCTTAAGTTTTCATAAAATCTTTATGCTCCATGTGAAGATGAGACAACCGTTGATCTTCTTGTGTGGGCCCATTAAAATTGCCTCAGTCTTTTGGCGGTCCTGATAAAATGTTTGGCGGTTCCAACAATTTTCACTACTTTTTGCTCATTCGCAAAATGAGATGGCGGTATTCTAAAATGGTTGGCGATTCAGTGAGTGTGTATTCGCGTGATCGCTAAACTATTTGGCAGATAGATAAAGTTCTTCATGAATTGATGAAAGCCTTCGGTCACCAGTTTGCCAGTTGTAGCTGGGATGAGTTAAATTCTTTTGGTCGCCAGTTCGCGGGGTTAAGTGGTGAGTTAAAGTTTTATTTCGTGAACAAGAAATGCCTTGTCACGTAGTCGCTAAAAGGTAACCCGAGGCTGGCAGTTGAGTTAAGGACATAAAGACTGTGAAAAGGAGACATCTAATGGTCATGATATAAGGTTGATCTCAGTTTGAGTATTGATTGCCGATTTACTGCAAGTGCCATAAAGTAGTCATTTATTTTCAAATTCAAATTTGTGAAGGGTTTCCTGTGACCAAAAGGACCAAAATTGAATGTAGAAGTGACTGGTGCTAGTATGAGATGATTTGTTTGCCGTTGCAGTGTGGTCCAGGGTGTGCCATGATCATTTACAGGGGTTTGTACTATGTTTTTTTGTGCTCGAGGCATGTTGCAGGTGGCTGAAAGGGTTGACATTTTGGGCTTTTTTGTGATTCTCAGTACCTTCTCAGTGAGATTATCATGATTATGTATCACTCCAGGATTTTCTTTCTCCTGGTTTCCTGGGTTTCTTCCCCTATAATAAATTTGTGACCATTTCTAGCTGGTTGGGTGGGTGAAACTCTAACCCTAGTCACCCGAAGCTTGATGCATCCTCTTTGAGGATTCCAAGGTGACTAGTGGTGGTATATATTATAGAATTTTTGACTTATTATGGGTTCCAAAACTTTCTTTTGGTCCCTGGTTGTTGATGGTACTATACTGAGTAAGGAGAGCCTGGATTTTGGGTCTATTTCTTTGGCATTTTGTTGCTTGGTAATGTATTGATTCTGAAAATTAATGAGAATACATTTGAATTCCTGTCTCAAATCTTTGATTGTCTTCTTTTTGTGATTGTGGATTCATATATGTTAAGGTCACAAAGTGGATTAGCATATGATAAACAAAGAGTATTGTGAGATTAGCTTGGAGTTCCTAACAAAGTTAGGATTAAAGCCTTTAGGGTGATTTCAGTGAGTTCATTGTTAGATTGGAATTTGATGATCATGTTTGGGAGTGAGGGGAGTAATAGGAAAAGCACTTACTCTGAGTTCATGTGTATTTGAGTTAAGGTTTTAGGTTGATATATGTTAGTTATTGACTCTTTTCCCTGGGGTAAGGCACTGGTCTATTCTTAGGAGGCAGTCCATCATCATCAATCACACACACAAATTAAATGATCAAATATTTAAGTCAGTTAGTAAAGGATATAGTTGTATATTGTTTTGAGACTCCTTTGGAGAAGTGAGTCAAGGGTACACCCATCTGAGCATTAAGGCTCAAAGTGTAGGAGGATCTCTTTTGATCCTTGTTAATTGGCCCTCTTCCTTGTAGACTTTGGAGTGGTGATAGAGTCAAAGTATTATTAAAGTTATCCAACAAAGTATAAATCTGTAAGTTGAAGATCAAAGGGAACTCCCAACAAAATGGTGACTCTACTGGGGAGAATCTAGAGATAAAGCTTTCAAAGTGCACTCTTGTTTTCATGTCTATATTCAGTTAAAGATTTCCCACTTTGGTGGGTGGTGACTCAAAGGGTTAGAACCAGTGTTATAGACTGCAAAAGATGGACAAGAGAAGGAATACTAGGTCCTTTATCAGAAAGAATCCCGAGGTCACTCTGGAACAATTGCCTAGACAGGAGAAGAAGAGTTGGATTAGAATAAATGGTGAGTCTACTAGTGCTCCCATAAGAGAACAAAGAAATATCAGAGGTAGAGCACCACATGTTTCCTCAAGTGAGGAAGGTTCAAAAGATAGATTTTCTAGATCAGATGGTGGTCACTCTAAAGATAGATTATATGATACCCCAGAGGCTGTATTTCAAGACAAGGGTCCATTGCCTGTAGGTCAGGATGAACAAGCTAGAGAAATGGGTCTTGAGATTGATTTAGACCTTGATGAAGATAATTTCAAAAGGGAGCCCATGAGACCAAGGCAAGTCCATTTCCCATATCAAAATATTACTGATATGGATGTGTCATCAAGTTATGATGACATTATGATAGACCCAGATGATTTAAACGCACTGAGGTTGCAGTTGGCAGAGCAAGATGCCATACATAAGAGGTTACAAGAGGAGAGAGAGGCTGAAAAGGTAAATGCTCTAATAGAAAGATAGTTTCTCCTTAGAAAGATTAATGAAATGAAGGGGGTATGTGCAAGATCATGAGGGGCCAAACTATGCCCTTAAGTGGCAATGAAAAATCAGACAATCAGGATTAGTCAACTTGGCGTGAAAAAATGAACTAGTTATCAACCTAATATCAAAAAGTTGTAAAAATATAATTTGTAGGAAATTGAATGTACTTTCTAAACTACTAAGCCTTTTCTAAAAAAAAATTAATATGATTGGTAAAAAGTATAGATTGCAATGCAGCACTACAAACATTTCAGCGAAAAAATAAGAAGTACGTGTATGTCTGACCACCCTAATCAAAAGCAAATGATAATATTTTTTAATAATATTCTATATATAAGTAGCTGACTCATGCCCAGATGTGACGCATATTTTTTGGTATTTTTATTCCAAATAGATAATTAATTATGATTTTTTTGCTACAGCGCTTTCAGAATTTAAAAACTCTCATGTCTGACCACCTTAACTCATTGAAAACTTATCATAATTCAATTTTTAAAATTTTTTTCTTATACTAGATGAAGCATAGAATGTGACGCATCTTTCAAATTTTAAAAATGTTATACCGTTTGAAAGATATAGTCATTTTTCAATCAGTATCTAAATCAGCACTTTAGAAGTAGCTCGATTAGAAAATAACTAATAATTACTTAACGAATTCAAAATTTGACAGCAATTATATCGATAGAAAGTTGATAATCTCCCTAAGATACCCTTTTCATTTTATCAAATTCAGGTGAAAAAAAAGTCGTCAGCTACATGGTCGAAGTTTGGAACTAAGAGAAACATAAGAAAAATATGTTTTTGTGACACTTGAAGAGTTGACCAGGTAGGTTTGGTGCACAGACCAATACCGAGCCTAATCGGTTACCCGATATTTTCGGGTACCCGAATCTGGTGGTAGAATTTCAATTTTTTTTTTTGCCTCCACTTTCTCTAATTTCTAATTTCAAAATTTGGTTCCACTTTATCAATTATAGTTATATAATTGATAGTTATATATTTGATATATATTTGATAGTTATTAGTTATATATTAAATATTATATAATATCAATTATATATTAATTATTATATATTAGTTATATATTAAATATTATATAATATGAATTATATATTAAATGTTATATTTAATATTATTTAATATATATTAATATTAAAAACTATAGATTAGATTATATATTATATGTAATATTATATATTATATATTAAATATTATATAATATACATTTTACATTTTAAATATTATTTAATATGATTCAGAGCATGAGCATGAGTCCCTAAAGTGGCATAGTAGTGCCTTTTATAGGTGCCAAAAACCCTAACTACGCAGAAATGGAGGCTTTGAAGAATAGTTCACTGGAGGCGGATTATAGAAGCAGAGGGCAAGAGAATCACTCTATTTCCACCACCTGTGGCTATGAAATGGTATCTTTCCCTACTTTTTCAACCGAAATGCTAAATTGTAAAGGTTCTCGAAATAGATTCTAGTCGTGCCAGACAATTGTACCATGCCTATTGATAATCCGGTAGCTGAACAGAGTCATTGGGAGGTTAAACAAGAACAACCAGATGGATCTTTGAACCGGTCGAAGATTATGGAGAGCGGGGAAGGGTTTGGTAAAATGAGTAGTTGTACTAGAAATGATGCACGTGCCGTAGAACTAACCACATTAATAAATTTAAAGAAGAGATCAGTGGTGACATGACATTATGAGGAAAGCCTTACCATTTCGATGGTGCTCCCCCCCCCCACGATATTATGAAGAATGTCTTACCGCTTCAATGCCGGCACCACCTATGTCTCAGACTTTCACCATTGCTTCTCATTAGTACTCTAAAATATGGCAGGGATTGCGGGCACATTATTACCCCTAGGGATTGGGATTGAGATATCACACGTTAGGACCCCTAGGGAGTCTCCATGACCCCTTATGACACATTGGAATGCTCAAATGTGTCTTGAGAGGTCTTAGGACCCCTTCAAACACACTTGAACATTCCAATGTGTCAAAAGGGGTCATTGGGACTCCCTAGGGGTTCTATTATGTCTTATCATGCGTTAGGAGCCTTAGGGAGTCTCCATGACCGCTTTTGACACATCGGAATGCTCAAGTGTGTCTTAAGGGGTCCTAATACCCCTTAAGACACACTTGAGCATTCCAATGTGTCAAAAGGGGTCATGGGGACTCCCTAGGCATCCTAGTATGCTTTATCACACGTTAAGATCCATAGGGAGTCCCCATGACCCATTATGACACATTGGAACACTCAAGTGTGTCTTAAGGGGTCCTACGACCCCTTAAGACACACTTGAGCATTCCAATGTGTCAAAAGGGGTCATTGGAACTCCCTAGGGGTCCTAGTATGCCTTATCACATGTTAGGACCCCTAGAGAGTCCTCATGACCCCTTTTGACACATTGGAATGCTCAAGTGTGTCTTAAAGGGTCCTACGACCCCTTAAGACACACTTGAGCATTTGAATGTGTCAAAAGGGGTCATTAGGACTCCCTAGGGGTCCTAGTATGCCTTATCATGCGTTAGGACCCCTAAAGAGTCCTCATGACCCCTTTTGACACATTGGAATGCTCAAGTGTGTCTTAAAGGGTCCTACGACCCCTTAAGACACACTTGAGTGTTCCAATGTTTCAAAAGGGGTCATTGGGACTCCCTAGGGGTCCCAGTACGCCTTATCACGCGTTAGAATCCATAGAGAGTCCCCATGAACCCTTTTGACACATTACAATGTTGTAGTGTGTCTTAAGGGGTCTTAGGACCCCTTAAGACACAATTGAGCATTCCAATGTGTCAAAAGGGATCATGGGAACACCCTAGGTGTTCTAATGCATGATAAGGCATACTAGGACCCCTAGGCAGTCCCCATGACCCCTTTTGACATATTAGAATGTTCAAGTGTGTCTTAAGGGGTATTAGGACCCCTTAAGACACACTTGAGCAT
Source organism: Chamaecyparis obtusa (assembly GCA_027943335.1). Classification (NCBI taxonomy): domain Eukaryota; kingdom Viridiplantae; phylum Streptophyta; class Pinopsida; order Cupressales; family Cupressaceae; genus Chamaecyparis; species Chamaecyparis obtusa. The sequence continues at coordinate 46,290 of BSBK01008013.1, read as the reverse complement.
TCTAATGCATCAAAAGAGGTCATGGGGACTCCCTAGGTGTCCTAATGTTCCTTATCAGACATTAGGACACCCAGGGAGTCCCCATGACCCCTTTTGACGCATTAGAATGCTCAACTATGTCTTAAGGGGTCCTAATACCCCTTAAGACACACTTGAACATACCAATGTGTCAAAAGGGGTCATGGAGACTCTCCAGGGGTCCTAACGTGTGATAAGGCATACTAGGACCCCTAGGGAGTCCCCATGACCCCTTTTAACACATTAGAATACTCAAGTATGTCTTAAGGGATCCTAATAGCACTTAAGATACACTTGAGCATTCTAATGTGTCAAAAGTGGTTCTGGGGACTCCCTAGGGGAACTAGTACACCTTATCACACATTAGGGCACCTAGAGAGTCCCCGGGTATGTGCAGGATCATGAGGGGCCAAACTATGCCCTTAAGTGGCAATGAAAAATCAGACAATCAGGATTAGTCAACTTGGCGTGAAAAAATGAACTAGTTATCAACCTAATATCAAAAAGTTGTAAAAATATAATTTATAGGAAATTGAATGTAGTTTCTAAACTACTAAGCCTTTTCTGAAAAAAAATTAATATGATTGGTAAAAAGTATAGATTGCAATGCAGCACTACAAACATTTCAGCAAAAAAATAAGAAGTACATGTATGTCTGACCACCCTAATCAAAAGCAAATGATATTATTTTTTTATAATATTCTATATATAAGTAGTTGACTCATGCCTGGATATGACGCATAGTTTTTGGTATTTTTATTCCAAATAGATAATTAATTATGATTTTTTTGCTACAGCGCTTTCAGAATTTAAAAACTCTCATGTCTGACCACGTTAACTCATTGAAAACTTATCATAATTCAATTTTTTAAAATTTTTTCTTATACTAGATGAAGCATAGAATGTGACGCATCTTTCGAATTTCAAAAATGTTATACGGTTTGAAAGTTATAGCTATTTTTTCATCAGTATGTCAATCAGGACTTTAGACGTAAGTGAACTAGAAAATAACTAATAAATACTTAACGAATTCAAAATCTGACAGCACTTATATCGATGGAAAGCTGACAATCATCTGAAGAAACCCTTTTCATTTTATCAAAATCGGGTGGAAAAAAAGTCATCAACCTAATGGTCGAAGTGTTCACATAAGAAAAATAGAGAAACAACACATTTTTTGCACACCTTCAGCATTGACCATGGAGCTTTGGTTTCCAAAGCCATTACCTGATTTTGCTTTAATTTCAAATTTGAAAAGTTTCCCCCTCCCACTCTTTTTTTATTTCCCTTTAATTTTGATGTTTTTTTCTTTCACCCTGACAATGAATAATTTATATATTTTATATTTAGGTTTTATATTTTATATTATATATATATATATATATATATATATATATATATATATATATATATATATATATATATATATATATATATATATATATATATATATATATATATATATATATATATATATATATATATATATATATATATATATATATATATATATATATTATTTATTTATATTATATATTCGATAATATCAATTTAAACGGCCTAAGTATATAGTCTGTTCAGATTTATATTAAATGCAATATTTTTATATTATAATATAAATGTTACATAATATATATATATATATGTATATATTATAAATTATATATTAAATATTGTTATGTATATAATATAATGTCTAATATATATAATATATAAAATGAACAGGACATTAATATATTATATATTTGATAATATATATTAAATGTAATATCTAATATATCTTATAATATATATATTATATATTTAGTCTATTAAATATTATATTTTTTCAAATATTTTATATATTATTTTAATATTTAATTTAAGTTATAACAGATCCTCTCATGAGACAATAGGTCGTATCAGGGTCGCTAGACGTCTTGAAGGGTAATTAGGGTTTGTGAGGCAACTTTGGATGTACAGTGACCATTTGGAAGGCAATAGGGCATGTTCGAGTACCAATGTATCAAATTTTAACAACTTTTTCCTAGTCCAACTCAAAAAGGGTCCATGGGGTGCTCTCAGGAGACCACATGTCCAATCAATATCGCTAGGCGTCTTAAGGGGTCATTAGGGCTCATGAGACAACCTTTGATGCACAGTGACCATTTGGAACACATTAGGACATGTTAGAGGTCCTAACTACATAATTTAGATGAATTTTGATTAGTCAAACTTGAAAAGGGTCCATGAGGTGCTCTTGGGAGACCATTGTGCGATTCGGGGTCGATAGCTGACTTAAGGGGTCATCGAGGTTCCAAATGAAACTTTCGATGAATGGTGATCCTTTGGAACGCATTAGGACATATCAGATGACCTACGTACCAAATTTGGATAACTTTTGCCTAGTAGAACTTGAAAGGGGTCCATGGGGTGCTCTCGGGAGACCACATGTCGAATCGGGGTAGGTACCTGCCTGTTAAGAGGTCATTAGGCTTCCAAATGAAACTTCGATGGAACGGTCACCCTTTGGAACACATTAGGATATGTCATAGGACCTATGTACCACATTTGGATGACTTTTTCCTAGTAAAACTCAAAAGGGGTCCATGGTGTGCTCTCGAGAGACCACATGTCGAAATGGGGTTGGTAGGCCTATTAAGGGGTCATTAGGGTTCCAAAAAAAACTTTGATGGAATGGTGCCCCTTTGGAATGCATTAGGACATGTCATAGGACCTACGTACCAAATTTAGATGACTTTTTCCTATTAGAACTCGAAAGGGGTCCATGGGCTGCTCTCGGGAGACCTCATGTCGAATCAGGGTTGGTAGTCCTGTTAAGGGGGCATTAGGGTTTGAAATGAAATTTTGATGGAACGATGACCCTTTGGAATGCATTAGGACATGTAAGAGGACCTAATTCCATGATTCATATGACTTTTTTCCCAAAATAACTCGAAAGGGGTCCATGGGTTGCTCTCGTGAGACGTCATGTCGAATCGGGGTCGGTAGGCCTATTAAGGGGTCATTGGGGTTACAAATGCAACTTCAATGGAATGGTGACCCTTTGGAATGCATTAGAACATGTCATAGGAACTAGGTACCAAATTTGGATGACTTTTGCCTAGTAGAACTCGAAAGGGGTCCATGGGGTGCTCTTGGGAGACCACATGTCAAATCGGGGTGGATTGACCTGTTAAGAGGTCATTAGGGTTTGAAATGCAACTTTGATAGAATAGTGACCCTTTGGAATGTATTAGGACATGTCATAGGACCTACATACCAAATTTGGATGACTTTTTCCTAGTAGAACTCGAAAGGGGTCCACGGGGTGCTCTTGAGAGACCTCATGTCGAATCAAGGTCGGTAGGCCTATTATGGGGTCATTAGGGTTCCAAATGCAACTTTGATGGAACGGTGAGCCTTTAGAACACATTAGGACATATCATACGACCCATGTACAAAATTTGGATGACTTTTCCCTAGTAGAACTTGAAAGGGGTCCATAGGGTGCTCTCGGAAGACCTCATGTCGAATCGGGGTTGGTAGGCCTATTAAGAGGTCATTAGGGTTCAAAATGAAACTTCAATGGAATGGTGACCCTTTGGAATGCATTAGGACATGTTAGAGGACCTATGTAACAAACTTGGATGGCTTTTTCCAAGTATAACTCGAAAGTGGTCTATGGGGTGCTCTCGGGAGACCACATGTCGAAATGGGGTCGGTAGGCCTATTAAAGGGTCATTAAGGTTCCAAATGCAACTTTGATGGAATGGTGACCATTTGAAATGTATTACAACATGTCATAGGACCTATGTACCAAATTTGGACTAATTTTTCCTAGTATAACTCGAAAGGGGTCCATGGGGTGCTCTCGAGAGACCTCATGTCAAATCGGGGTCATTAGGGTTCCAAATGCAACTTTGATGGAAAAATGACCTTTTGGAATCCATTAGGACATTTCAAAGGACCTACGTACCAAATTTGGATGACGTTTCCCTAGTAGAACTCGAAAGGGGTCCATGGGGTGCTCTCGGGAGACCACATGTTGAATCGGGGTCGGTAGGCCTATTAAGGTGTCATCCAAATGAAACTTCGATGCAATAGTGACCCTTTGGAACACATTAAGATATTTCATAGGACCTATGTACCAAATTTGGATGACTTTTTTCTACTAGATCTCGTAAGGGGTCCATGGTGTGCTCTTGGGAGACCACATGTCGAAACAGGGTTGTTAGGCCTATTAAGGGGTCAATAGGGTTTGAAATGCAACTTTGATGGAACAGTGACCCATTTTAACACATTAGAACATGTCATAGGACCTATTTACCAAATTTAGATGACTTTTTCCTAGTAGAACTCAAAAGGGGTTAATGGGGTGCTCTCGGGAGACTACATGTCGAAACGGGGCCGGTAGGCCTGTTAAGGGGTCAATAGCATTCGAAATGAAACTTTGATGGAATGATGACCCTTTGGAACACATTAGGAAATGTCAAAGGACCTAATTCCATGATTCAGATGACTTTTTCTTAGTAGAACTCGAAAGGGGTCCATGCGGTGCTCTCGGGAGACCACATGTCAAATCGGGGTCGGTAGGCCTATTAAGGGGTTATTAGGGTTCCAAATGAAACTTTGATGGAATAGGGACCCTTTGCAATGCATTAGGACATGTCAGAAGACCTACGTACCAAATTTGGATGACTTTTGCCTAGTAGAACTCAAAAGGGGTCCATGAGGTGCTCTCGGGACACCACATGTCGAATCGGGGTCGGTAGGCCTGTAAGGAGTCATTAGGGTTCCAAATGCAACTTCCATAGAATAGTGACCCTTTGGAACCCATTAGGACATGTCAGAGGACATACGTACCAAATTTGTAAGACTTTTTCCTAGTAGAACTCAAAAGGGGTCCATGGGGTGCTCTCGAGACACCACATGTCGAATCAGGATCGACAGGCCTGTTAAGGGGTCATTAAGGTTCCAAATGAAACTTTGATGGAATGGGGACCCTTTGCAATGCATTAGGACATGTCAGAGGACCTACGTACCAAATTTAGATAACTTTTGCCTAGTAAACTTCGAAAGGGGTCCATGGGGTGGTCTTGGGACACCACATCTCAAATCGGGGTCGGCAGGCCCGTTAAGGGGTCATTAGGGTTTCAAATGCAACTTCAATAGAATGATGACCCTTTAGAATGCATTAGGACATGTCAGATGACCCCTTAAGACACACTTGAGCATGATCAGGCGTACTAGGACCCCTAGGGAGTCCCCATGACCCCTTTTAATGCATTGGAATGCTCAAGTCTATCTTAAGGGGTCCTACGACCCCTTAAGATAGACTTGAGCATTCCAATGCATCAACACTAGTCATGGGGACTCTCTAGGGGTCTTAACATGTGATAAGGTGTACTAGGACCCCTAGAGAGTCCCCTTGACCCCTTTTGACACGTTGGAACCCTCAAGTGTGTCCTAAGGGGTCCTATGACCCCTTAAGACACACTTGAGGGTTCCAACATGTCAAAAGGGGTCATGGGGACTCTCTCGGGGTCCTCACGCATGATAAGGCTTACTAAGACCTGTAGGGAGTCCCCATGACCCCTTTCGATACATTGTAATGTTCAAGTGTGTCTTAAGGGGTCTTAGGACCTCTTAAGACACACTTGAGCGTTCCAATTTGTCAAAAGGGGTCATGGGGACTCCCTAGGGGTCTTAAGGCATGATAAGGAATACTAGGACCCTTAAGGAGTCCCAATGACCCCTTTTGACCCCTAGGACCCCTTAAGACACACTTGAGAATTTCAATGTGTCAAAAGGGGTCATTGGGACTCCCTAGGGGTCTTAACGCATGATAAGGCATACTAGGACCCCTAGGGAGTCCTCATGACCCTTTTTGACACATTGGAACACTCAAGTGTGTCTTAAGGGGTCATAATACCCCTTAAGACACACTTGAGCATTCCAATGTGTCAAAAGGGGTCATGGGGACTCTCTAGGGGTCCTATCATGTGATAAGGCGTACTAGGACCCCTAGGGAGTCCCCATGATGCCTTTTGACACATTGGAATGCTCAAGTATGTCTTAAGGGGTTGTAGGACCCCTTAAGACACACTTGAGCATTCAAATGTGTCAAAAGGGGTCATGGTGACTCCCTAGAGGTTCTAGTATGCATTATCACACCTTAGGACACCTACAGAGTGCCCACAACCCCTTAAGACACATTGGAATACTCAAGTGTGTCTTAAGGGGTATTAGGACTTAAGACACACTTGAGCATTCCAATGTGTTAAAAGGGGTTATGAGGACTCTCTAGGGGTCTTAATACACCTTATCATGCCTTAGGACCCCTAAAGAGTCCCTAGGTCCCCTTTTGACACACTGGAATGCTCAAGTATGTCTTAAGGGGTCCTAATATGCCTTATCACACGTTAGGACCCCTAGAGAGTCTCCATGAACCCTTCAGACACATTGGAATGCTCAAGTTTGTCTTAAGAGGTCGTACGACCCTTTAAGACACATTTGAGCATTCCAATGTGTCTTAAGGGGTCATGGGGAATCCCTAGGGGTCCTAGTACACCTTATCACATGTTAGGACCCCTTGAGAGACCCCATGACCCTTTAAGACACATTGGAATGCTCAATTGTGTCTTAAGGGGTCATAGGACCCCTTAAGACACACTTGAGCATTCCAATGTGTCAAAAGGGTTTATGGGGCCTCCCTAGGGGTCTTAATATGCCTTATCATGCCTTAGGACCCCTAAGGAGTCCCCAGGACCCCTTTTGACACATTGGAATGCTCAAGTATGTCTTAAAGGGTCCTAATACACTTTATCACACATTAGGACCCCTAGAGAGTCTCCATGAACCCTTAAGACACATTGGAATGCTCAAGTGTGTCTTAAGGGGTCGTACGGCCCCTTAAGACACACTTGAGCATTCCAATGTGTCTTAAGGGGTCATGGGGACTCCCTAGTGGTCCTACTATGTCTTCTCACGTGTTAGGACCCCTAGAGAGTCCCCATGACCCCTTAAGACACATTGGAATGCTCAAGTGTGTCTTAAGGGGTCATAGGACCCCTTAAGACACACTTGAGCATTCCAATGTGTCAAAAGGGGTTATGGGGACTCCCTAGGGGTCTTAATACACGTTATCATGCCTTAGGACCCCTAAGGAGTCCCCAGGTCCCCTTTTGACACATTGAAATGCTCAAGTATGTCTTAAGGGGTCTTAATATGCCTTATCACACGTTAGGACCCCTAGAGAGTCTCCATGAACCCTTAAGACATATTGGAATGATCAAGTGTCTCTTAAGGGGTCGTACGACCCCTTAAGACACACTTGAGCATTCCAATGTGTCTTAAGGGGTCATGGGGACTCTCTAGGGGTCCTAGTATGCCCTATCACATGTTAGGACCCCTAAAGAGTCCTCATGACCCTTTAAGACACATTGGAATGCTCAAGTGTGTCTTAAGGGGTCATAGGACCCCTTAAGGACACACTTGAGCATGCCAATGTGTCAAAAGAGGTCATGCAGACTCCCTAGAGGTCCTAGTAAGTCTTATCATGTGTTAGGACCTCTATAGAGTCCCCATGACCCCTTAAGACACATTGGAATTCTCAAGTGTGTCTTAAGAGGTCAGAGGACCCCTTAAGACACACTTGAGCATTCCAATGTGTCTTAAGGGGTCATGGGGACTCTCTAGGGGTCCTAGTATGTCTTAGGACCCCTAGGGAGTCCCCATGACCCCTTTTGACACATTGGAATGCTCAAGTGTGTCTTAAGGGGTATTAGGACCCCTTAAGACACACTTAAGTGTTCTAATATGTCAAAAAAGGTCGTGGAGACTCCCTAGGGGTCCTAGTATGCCTTATCACGTGTTAGGACCTTTAAGAAGTCCCCATGACCCCTTTTTACACATTTGAATGCTCAAGTGTGTCTTAAGGGGTATTAAGACCCCTAAAGACACACTGGAGCATTCAAATGTGTCAAAACAGATCATGGGGACTCCCAAGGGTTCCTAAAGCTTGATAATACGTACTAGGAACCATAGGGAGTCCCCATGACCCCTTTTGACACATTTGAATGCTCAAGTGTGTCTTAAGGGGTATCAAGACCACTTAAGACACACTTGAGCATTCAAATGTGTCAAAAGGGCTCATGGGGACTCCCTAGGGGTTCTAGTATGCATTATCAAGCCTTAGGATACCTAGGGAGTCCCCATGACCCCTTCTAACACATTTGAATGCTCAAATGTGTCTTAAGGGGTTTTAAGACCCCTTAAGACACACTGGAGCATTCAAATGTGTCAAAAGGACCCCTTAAGACCCCATTAAACACACTATAGTATTCAAATGAGTGAAAAGGGGTCATGGGGACTCCCTAGGGGTCCTAACACGTGATAACACATACTAGGACACCTCAGGAGTCCCCATGACCCCTTTTGACACATTTTAAGGCTCAAGTGTGCCTTAAAGGACCCCTTAAGACACACTTGAGCTTTCAAATGTGTCAAAAAGGGTCATGGGGACTCCCTAGAGGTCCTAACACTTGATAATGCATACTAGGACCCATAGGGAGTTCCAATGACCCCTTTTGACACATTTCAATGCTCAAGTGTGTCTTAAGGGGTATTAAGACCCCTTACGACACACTTGAGCATTCATATGTGTCAAAAGGGGTCATGGGTACTCCCTAGGGGTCCTAATACGCATTATTAAGAGTTAGGACCCCTAGGGATACCCCATGACCCCTTTTGACACATTTGAATGGTCAAGTGTGTCTTAAGGGGTCTTAATAGGCCTTAAGACACACTTGAGCATTCAAATGTGTCAAAAAGGGTCATGGGAACTCCCTAGGGGTCCTAGTACACATTATCAAGCATTAGGACTCCTAGGGAGTCCCCAAGACCCCTTTTGGCACATTTGAACGCTCAAGTGTGTCTTAAGGGGTATTAATTAAGCCACACTTGAGCATTCAAATGTGTCAAAAGGTGTCATGGGGACTCCTAGGGGTCCTAGTACACGTTATCAAGCGTTAGGACCCCTAGGGAGTCCCCATGACCACTTTTGACACATTTGAATGCTCAAGTGTGTCTTAAAGGGTCTTAATACCACTTAAGACACACTTGAGCATTCAAATGTGTCAAAAGGAGTGATGGGGACTTCTTAAGGGTCCTAATGTGTGATAAGGCATAATAGGACCCCTAGGGAGTCCCCAAGACCCCTTTTCACACATTTGAATACTCAAGTGTATCTTAAAGTATCTTAAGACACATTAGGACACACTTGACCATTCAAATGTTTCATAAGGGGTCATGGGGACTCCCTAGGGGTCCTAGTACGTGTTATGAAGCGTTAGGAACCCTAGGGAGTCCCCATGACCCCTTTTGACAAATTTGAATGTTGAAGTGTGTCTTAAGGGGTCTTAATACCCCTTAAGACACACTTGAGCATTTAAATGTGTCAAAAGGGGTCATGGGGACTCCCTACGGGTCCTAGTATGCATTATCAAGTGTTAGGACCTCTAGGGAGTCCCCATGACCCCTTTTGACACATTTGAAGGCTCAAGTGTGTCTTAAGGGGTATTCAGACCCCTTAAGACACACTTGAGCCTTCAAATATGTCAAAAAGGTGTCATGGGCACTCCCTAGGTGTCCTAGTATGCATTATCAAGTGTTAGGACCCCTAGGGAGTCTCCATGACCCCTTTTGACACATTTGAATGCTCAGGTGTGTCTTAAGGGGTCTTAATACCCGTTAAGACACACTTGAGCATTAATGTGTCAAAAAGGGTCATGCGGACTCGCTAGGGGTCCTAGTACATGTTATCAAGTGTTAGGACCCCTAGGGAGTCCCCATGACCCATTTTGACACATTTGAATGCTCAAATATGTCTTAAGGGGTCTTAATACCCCTTAAGACATACTTAAGCGTTCAAATGTGTCAAAAGGGCTCATGGGGATTCCCTATGGGCCCTGGTATGTGTTGTCAAGTGTTAGGACCCGTAGGGAGTCCCCATGACCCCTTTTGTCACATTTGAATGCTCAGGTGTGTCTTAAGGGGTCTTAATAGCCCTTAAGACACACTTGAGCATTCAAATGTGTCAAATGGGGTCATGGGGACTTCTTAAGGGTCCTAACACGTGATAAGGCATACTGTGACTCCTAAGGAGTCCCCGTGACCCCTTTTGACACATTTGAATACTCAAGTGTGTCTTAAGAGGTCTTAGGACCTTTTAAAATACACTTGAACATTCAAATGTTTCAATAAGACCCCTTAAGATACACTTGAGCATTCAAATATTTCAATAGGGGTCATGGGGACTCCCTAGGGGTCCTAGTATGCGTTATCAAGCGTTAGGACCGCTACGGAATCCCCATGACCCCTTTTGACACATTTGAATGCTCAATTGTGTCTTAAGGGGTATTAATACCCCTTAAGACACATTTGAGCATTCAAATTTGTCAAAAGGGGTCATGGGGACTCCCTAGGGGGTCCTAAAACATGTTATGAAGTTTTAGGACCCCTAGGGAGTCCCCGTGACCGCTTTTGACACATTTCAATGCTCAAGTGTGGCTTAAGGGGTATTAAGACCCCTTAAAACACACTTGAGCTTTCAAATGTGTCAAAAGGGGTCATGGGGACTCCTTAGGGGCCCTAACACTTGATAACACGTACTAGGACCCTTATGGAGTCCCCATGACCCCTTTTGACACATTTGAATGCTCAATTGTGTCTTAAGGGGTCTTAATACCCCTTAAGACACACTTGAGCATTGAAATGTGTCAAAAGGGGTCATGGGGACTCCCTAGGGGGTCCTAGTACGTGTTATCAAGCGTTAGGACCCCTAGGGAGTCCCCATGACCCCTTTTGAGACATTTGAATGGTCAAGTGTGGCTTAATGGGTATTAAAACCTCTTAAGACACACTTGAGCCTTCAAATGTGTCAAAAGGGGTCATGGGGACTCCCTAGGTGTCATATTACACATTATCAAGTGTTGGGACCCCTAGGGACTCTCCATGACCCCTTTTGACACATTTGAATGCTAACGTGTGTCTTAAGGGGTCTTAGGACCCCTTAAGACACATGTGAGCATTCAAATGTGTCAAAAGAGGTCATGGAGACTCCTTAGGGGTCCTAGTAAGAAGTCCCCATGACCCCTTTTGACACATTTGAATGCTCAATTCTGTCTTAAGGGGTTCTAAGACCTCTTAAGACACACTTGAACATTGAAATGTGTCAAAAGGGGTCATGGGGACTCCCTAGGGGTCCTAGTATAGCTTATCACACATTAAGACCTATAGGAAGTCCCCATGACCCCTTTTGACATATTTGAATGCTCAAGTGTGTCTTAAAGGGTCTTAAGACCCTTCAAGACACACTTGAGCATTGAAATGTGTCAAAAGGGGTCATGGTGACTCCCTAGGGGTCCTAGTACACCTTATCACGCGTTAGGACCCCTAGGATGTCCCCATGACCCCTTTTGACACATCTAAACACTTAAGCGTGTCTTGAGGGGTCTTAGGACCCCTGAAGACACACTTGAGCATTCAAATGTGTCAAAAGGGGTCATGGGGACTTTTTAGGAGTCTTAGTATGCCTTATCATGTGTTAAGACCCCTAAGAAGTCCCCATGACTTGTTTTGACACATTAGAACCCTCAAGTGTGTTCCAAGGGGTCGTAGGACCCCTTCAGACATACTTGAGGGTTAAAATGTGTCAATAGGGGTCATGGAGACTTTTTAGGGGTCCTAGTATGTCTTATCATGCGTTAGGACCCCTAGGAAGTCCCCGTGACCCCTTTTGATACATTAGAACCGTCTAGTGTTCCCTAAGGGGTTGTACGACCCCTTCGGACACACTTGAAGATTCAAATGTGTCAAAAGGGGTGATGGGGACTTCATAGGGGTCTTAGTATGCCTTATCACATGTTAGGACCCCTAAGATGTCCCCATTACCCCTTTTGACACATTGGAATGCTTGAGTGCTACCACGCCTTCAAACACACTCGAGCATTCCAATGTGTCAAAAGTTGTCATGGGGACTTCCTAGGGGTCCTAACACATGATAAGGTGTACTAGGACCCCTAGGAAGTCCCCATGAACCATTTTGATATATTTGAACCCTCAAGTGTGTTCGAAGGGGTCCTACGACCGCTTAGGACACACTTGAGGTCAAAATGAGTCACAGGGACTTCGTAGGGGTCCTAATGCATGATCAGATATACTAGGACCCCTACGAAGTCCCCATGACCTCTTTTGACACATCTCAACCCTCAAGTGTGCCTGAAGGGGTCCTACGACCCCTTCAAACACACTGGAGGGTTCACATGTGTCAAAAGGGGTCATGGGGACTTTCTAGTGGTCCTAGTACACCTTATCACGCGTTAGGACCCCTAGGAAGTCCCCATGACCCCTTTTGACAGATTGGAATGCTTGAGTGTGTCTGAAGCAACCCCTTCGGACACACTTGAGCATTCCAATGAGTCAAAAGGGGTCATGGGGACTTCCTAGGTGTCCTAACACATGGTAAGGCATACTAGGACCCCTAGGAAGTCTCGATAACCCCTTTTGACATACAATTTAAATATTATGATCTATAAAGTTTATATATTAATATATAGATATAAGATATTATTATATAAAATATATATTAATATATAATTATATCTATAGTACATATTAAAAAATATATAAAATATTTACATAATACCCCTTAAACGTTATATATATATATATATCTATATATATATAATTTGTACATATAAATATAAAAAATATATATTAATATAAAATATTATAATATAAAATATATATTAATATATAATATATATTAAAAAATATATTAAAATATTTACATAATACCCCTTAATACCTCTTAAACGTTATATATATATATATATAATTTGTACATATATTTATATAATATAAACATTAAATATAATTATATACAATACATATTAAAATATAAAAATTATATTAATTTATAAAATATATATGACATACAATTTAAAACCCCTAAGATATTATAATATAAAGTAGATAAATTAATATATAATTATATATAATACATATTTAAACATTATATACAAAAGTTCAATTTTTTCATATACTCCCACTATTTTTTCATACTTGGCAAAATCGGGTACCCGATTTCAAAAATTCAAATTTTTCATATATTCCCATTGTTTTTTCATACTAGGCAAAATCGGGTACCCAATTTACCTAATTTCAAAAATTCAAATTTTTCATATACTCCCACCATTTTTTCATACTCAGCAAAATCGGGTACCCGATTAGGCTTGTGCTTTGGTGTCAGGTTTGCCCAGGTGTACTGACACCCAGGCCTACTAAAAAGTCAACAAGCGCTTTCATGCGCTTTTGGACGAGTGAAAAGTGAATATTTTCACATCGCCACTTTTTGGCCCCTCATGATCTTGCACATACCCAAGGATAGAAACAAGATGCTTGCTTCTACTCCTAGGGTGTTGTAGCATGATGTTTTTGGTGATCTTGAGGCTCTAAGAAGTGAGCAGGAATGCTTGTTGCAAGACCATGAGTTTGATGAAGAGGGCCTTGTGATCAGACAAGTGCAAAATTATGTTCCTTTGCCTAAGGGTAAAGATGGACATGAGATCACTAGGCCTACTGTAGTTATTAATGAGAAAGGAAAGAAAAAGATGGTGGGACATCAAATAAGCAGATCATTGACAATACCAGGGGTCCCACCACCCAATTCAAATAACGACACACAGATAGAAAGAAGAAGAAAAGAAGATGAGGATCTTGCAAGAGAATTAGACAGGGCTGAAATTGAAGCTTCCATTGCAGAAAAGAGAAGAAAGATCTAGTTCTTGAAGGCTTCATCAGCCAATGCTCTTGGTCCATCTACTACTAAACTAGGTATGTCATCTATGACTACTACTATTCCACTTAGTAATACTACTACTAGTTCAATTCCTTCTTCATCTGCTAGGATAGGTGTTGATCCTAGGCAGCAGTCAAATGCACAAGTAGATGGAAATGTTGATCCTAGGGTTAACACTAGTTCAAGTTTTCAGAGAAGACCTATGCAATTAGAAGGCTATAGGCAAATTAGTTTTGATGGAATACCAGGCTACCTGAATGCTTTTCCAAATGATATAAGAGATAAAGTACCTAAGTTTTCTGGTAATAATGCTATTAGTTGTGAAGAGCATCTTAGATTATTTGTTGATATGCTTAATGATTATGAGGTTGAGCATGAGGATGTAGTCATGAAATTGTTTGTTGAATATCTAATGGAGGATGCTAGAGATTGGTTTAAGAGACTTCTTGATAAGTGTATTGATACTTGGGATTCCTTTGAGAGATGTTTTAAATAGTAGTATGGTGATAGGCCTAATGCTAGTTTCATGTTGAATGAATTCAATATCATAAGGAAAAATCAGAATGAGTCTGCAGCTGAATTCAATATGAGATTCCAGAAAGGTATGCATAAGTTGTTCCAAGTTATGTGGTTAGATGACAATGTCTGTCTAACTACATACTTCAATGCATTTGATGGAAAGATGAGATATTTGTTGAGGGACAAAGAACCAAGAACCCTTAGAGATGCTTTCAGGATTGTTGTCAATATTGAGAACAACATGAAGATATCAGGGAAGTTGGGTGGGAAGAGAGATGATCCAAAGTTGTTTGGGGATAAAAGGTATAAAAAGGAAATTGATAAGAATGTTGGAACTAGGAGGCAAGAAGAAGACAAACTAGATAAGGTGCTCAATGCATTGAAGGATTTAAGGGCACCTGCAAGTAGGAACACTACTGCTCCTACCAATGAAAGGCCTCAGTTTAACAACAATTTTAATAAGCAGAATAGATTGCAAAACTACCCCTACAACACCCAATGGAAGGATGGAAAGCCTATTGTCCCTGATGCAAGAGGTAACAATGACAAAGGTGTCCCTAACCCTCTACAAAAGGCTTCAATAAATGTCATAGGGGACATACCTTGGTGTGTTCCATGCTAGTCCCCTCATTCTGCAGAGCATTGTGTGGTTGCACATTCTATGGCTGCAAATCAAGATTGTGGTAGTGAGGAGATAGATCAAGAAGAAGATCAAGATGATGTTGGATGCAACATGGCTACTTCATATCTAGGATATGAGGATGATTCTGATTTTGATGAAGAAACAGATGTAAATGTGAAGAGACATAATCAGGCCCTTTTTCATCAAGAGGTTTTTTCTGATGGTGAAGACATTTATAAGGAGACATGTAACATGAACTCTTATTCTAAGCCAGTAAATTTAAGAAGACTTTCTAGAGAAGAGATGGATAGGATTAGTACAGAAATGATTGCCCAAGTGAAAACTAGAGGCATGGTGGCAAGGAATACAAATGAGAAAGCTGCAGGAATGTTTATGAAGAGTGCCAACTCTGGAGAGCCTAATGAGAACAAATCAAAAGGTGATCATATGGTGAAATTCAAGAATGTAAAAAGTAAGAACTGTGAGCCTAAGGGAGTTGGGGTTGAAAGAATTTCTAGTGAGGTTGAAAAGCTAGTTAACATAATGGCTAAGATTGAAAAAATGAGGGTGGCCAATACACCTAATGTATTAGATAAGCAAAGAGATACTAAAGTAGTGTAGATTGAGATTCCTTCCTCTGCTCCTGTTGATATGTTATCTGTATTGTCCCAAATTACAGTTAAGGTTCCATTGTCAGAATTGTTGAGGATCCCTAAACACAAAGATAGAGCTATTGCATGGGTAGATAATGTTCATAACAATGATGTTGCATGCAATGGGTCTCATGATAAAGCTTTGAAAGGTGTTGTTGCTTAGGGAATTGTGTCTCAAATTCCTCTTATATATCTAGATAGTTCTATCAATGCTAGCCTTGAGAACATTGATCCATTCTTTTTAAGTGTCCTTGTGAATGGAATGAAGTTAAGAAATTGTATGATTCATAGTGGTGCCTCTAATACTGTTATGCCTTTTAAAATCATGAAGAAGTTGGGCCTTAAAGTTGATACAGTTTAAGGAAGATGTTGTGCAATGGATCAGAGGGAGGTACCAGTTATTGGGACTATCAATGCAATGCCATATAGGTTGGCAGCATATCTAGAGAAAGAGTTGACAATGAGTGTTTTGGTGGTGGACATCCCTCCTCATTATGGGATGCTGCTATCTAGAAAGTGGAGTGCTGCCATGGGTGGAAGTTTACAGTGTGATCTGTCCTATCCCACTTTCAAGATTGATGACTAGTTTGTCAAGATTGATTGAGAGCCAAGAGTATGCCACATGATTGAAAAGAATATTGATAATGAAACTACATGTTTTGTGGATATTGATATTAATTCTTTTAGGGCAGAGATCCCTGTACTTGAGAAGGAACTTATTTTGTCACCTATCTCTGTTGAGGTAAGTGTTAACTCTATGAAAGGTGATTTGTGGGTAATGTACTTTGATGGTGCAAATTGCAAAGATGGAGCAGGAGCAGCTATTTTACTTATTTCTCCTTATGGAAACACCTAAAAATTTTCTTTCACATTGAATTTATTTTGTACCAACAATATAGAAGAATATGAGGCATTGTTGTTAGGACTGAGGTTGGCACAAAAACATGGTATTAAATGCCTAAGTGTTGTTGGTGATTCTGAGTTGGTGGTGTCCCAAGTTAGGTCAGTATATGCTTCCAAGAACAAAAGGTTAAAACAATATAGGAATGTAGTTTGGGATTTGATTGAACATTTTGATGCCTTCAATATTGACTGGAAGGATAGGAGTAACAATAAGATGGCTGATTTGTTAGCTAATATAGCGATCAATCCCAATGATATTACTTTTGTTGGTATCTCTAAAGTTGAAATTCAGGCTAGGCCTAGTATACCAGACAATATTGAAAATTGGTAGGTTTTTGATGATGATAATGATATCTTGAAGTTTATGAGTTGTGAGGATCAGTATCATGGTCAAAAATTTGATTGTTCAGCATTGGTTGAGTCAGTAGAAGGGAAAGAGGTTGTCTTTGGCAATGAGGTCATTCAACTTAAAACTAACAAGGTGCCCAAGGGGCTTGTTGTTTTGGAGACTGTCTTTGATAACCAGGATAGAGTTCAGAAGAATATCAAAAGAGAAGATCATGCTGATCTAGAGGAGATAAATCTTGGAACAAGTGATGCACCTAAGAAGGTATACATTGGTAGGGACATGTCTCACAATGTGAGAAAATCTTTGATTGTTATTGAGAAAATTCAGGCATGTTTTTGCAAGGTCATATGATGACCTAAAGGTTTATAGAGAAGACTTGTTTCAGCATATCATTCCTTTGAGAGAAGATGCTAAACCTTTCAGGCAAAAACAAAGGCCTATCAATCCCACTTTGGCACCCAAGATGCAAGAAGAGTTAATGAAGCTGAGAGATGCTAGCATTATCAAGCCTATAAGGAACTCTTCTTGGGTGTCAAACCTTGTTCTTGTGAGAAAAAAGAATGGTGACATTAGGCTTTGTGTGGACTTCAGGAATTTGAACATCAGCTCATTAAAGGATAACTATTGTCTGCCCAATATGGAAGCTATGTTGCAGAGAGTGACCGAATCAGAATTGATGTCTATGATGGATGGTTTCTCTAGTTACAATCAGGTAATTGTCAAAGAATCAGAGCAATTCAAGACAACTTTCACAACACCTTGGGGGACATATGTTTATGTGAGAATGCCTTTTGGTCTCACAAATGCTGGTGCTACTTTTCAGAGGGCAATGGATGTTGCCTTTTTAGATTTCATAAATGATTTCCTTGTTGTATATCAAGATGATTTAACTACCTATTCCAAGAGGGAAGAAGACCATTGTACTCATTTAGAGAAAATATTTTTGAGGGCCTTGGAATTTGGCATTTCATTAAATCCAAGGAAATGTGCTTTTGGTGTCACTAAAGGTAAGTTTCTTGGCCACTTAGTGGGGAAGCAAGGAGTTAGAATTGACCCTGAGAGGGTAGCCACTATTGATAAAATTCAGAGACCAAAGAATGTTAAAGGGATTCAATCCTTCTTTGGTCAGGTCAATTTCTTAAGGAGATTTGTAAAAATTTTTGCAGAGGTTACTAGACCTATTTCTAAGATGTTGAAGAAGGGATCTGCAATCAATTGGGAGGGTGAGCCTGATGAGGCTTTCAAAAAATATCAAGTAGGCTATCAAAGATGCACCAGTGCTTAAGGCACCTAATTATAATGTCCCAATGCACATCTTTTCCTTTGCATCTTTTCACACTATTGCTACAATTTTGTTACAAAAGAATAAGGATGGTTATGAGCAGCCTATTGCATTTTTTAGTAAATCTTTGCAGGTTGTTGAATTGAAGTATGACATAAATGAGAAACAAGCATATTCACTTGTGAAGGCAGTCAAGGCTTTTAGGGGTTACTTGATGGGGGCAGTTGTGATTGCTTTTGTGCCAAGTGTAGCAGTCAAAGATATTTTCTCACATTAGGAGGTGTTTGGAAGAAGATGCAGATGGATCAATAGGATCCAAGAATTCAATGTTGACATCCAAATTACTAAATTGGCTAGAGGACAAGGACTGGTAAAAATGATGGCCCAATCCAATCTTGAAGCAAATCAGGTGAATCATTCTGAAATTGATTATACATGTGATATGGATGATTGTGTTTGGTATCAAGATATCATCTATTGCTTGAGAAATATGAGATGTCCAGTAGGAATGAATGATAATCAGAAGAGGACATTAAAATTACAGGCCATTAAGTATGTAATTGTGAAATGTAAATTGTATAGAAAGAATTTAGATTGCATACTTTTGAAGTGTGTTGATGAGGATCAAGCTAACAAGTTGTTAAAAGAAATGCATGAGGGAGTTTGTGGTGGGCATTATATGGGTAAAAAAACTACTCATAAGATCTTGAGAGCAGGATTTTGGTGGCCTGCAATCTTCAAGGATGTAGAGCAGTTGGTGAGGAGGTGTGATGCTTGTCAAAGATTCTCTGGTAAGCTTAAATTTTTAGGTAATATGCCTTTAAAACTAGTAGAAGTATAGGCTCCTTTCCAACAATGGGGAATTGATTTCATAGGGGAGATACCAAACAAGTCAAGTGGAGGACACTCATGGATTCTAGTTGCCACTGATTACTTTACAAAGTGGGTAGAGGCTATACCTACAAGAAATGCAACTAGCAAGGTGGTAACTGATTTCTTATTGAATAATATTGTTACAAGGTTTGGGTGCCTTGAGAGAATAGTAAGTGACAATGCCATGTGCTTCAAGTCTACTAAATATAAGGAATTCTACAAAGGTTTGGGAATTCAAATTTCTAATTCCTCACCTTATCATCCACAAGGAAATGGACAGGTAGAATCTACTAATAAGAGTTTGATTAAAATTCTAAAGAGGATTCTTGAAAAGAATAAGAGAGCATGGAATTCAAAGCTACCATTAGCTCTATGGGCTGATAGGGTAATAGTGAAGAGGGCAATTGGTTGTGCACCATTTGAATTAGTATATGGAATACATGAAAGAATGCCTCAGAATAATTTATTGGAAATGTATAAATTTGTTCAGTTATATGATGATGACATAGATGATGAGATGCCTTTGAGGATTGAGGGCCTCATTAGGTTGGATGAGACTAGAAGAGAGTCAGTTGCAAGAAATGCCAGATTGTAGTTGTAGGTTAAGAGTTTGTATGATAAGAAGACTGTTGACAGAAAGTTTGAACCTGGTGATTTGGTGTTAATTTGGAATGCCAGGTTGGAGGATAAGGGAAAACATGGTAAGTTTGATCCCATATGGCTAGGGCCATATCTAATTCATGAGAAATGGGGCCAAGATTCATACATTGTAAAAGACTTAAATGGTGATGTTTAGGAATTGCCAGTTCATGGACAATTCTTGAAGAAATACTTCAATTGAAGGTATTTTATTTTCCATGAACAGTAGTTAGGTCTATATAAATTGTAAATTCTATAAATAAGCTACTTGCCCATGTTCCATTTTATCTTGGTTCCTAGGGTTTTGCCCTGTGGCTCTCAGTTGTTCAAAATTTTGTCCAGTAGGTGGTCTGCTATAACCAGTGATTCTAGATTCTTGCTATGCCTACAAGGGCCACACATCCCCAGACAGAGCCACTGTTAACACATGAAAGAATTTCCATGGTTTTCTATCTTTTATCTAGTCTTTCCCTACAAAATTTTCATGGCCTTAGCACTTTTCCTTCTGTCCTTGCAGTTTATTTTCTTTCCCTGGCTTTGAAACCCTTGCAAAATTTTTAAAAAACTAGTCATTGTGTTAAAACCCTTTGGAATGCGCTGGCCCTGTTCTAATTTGTCTTTACCTTTTCAAGCCACTTAAGTCTTGTTAAATGCATGTGCGCATTTCTTTCCTAGCTTGTCGCTTATTCATTTAATCCTCGGGCGGTTAGTCTTTCTGTTCGATGATTTAGCAAATGCATGTTTGTCACTAGTTCACTTGGTTTCCCGGTGGTTATCTATTTCTTCCAGCGATTGGGCGAACATAGTGTTCGCGTATTCTCCTATTCTTGGTGGCTTATCTCTTAACAGTTAGCGACTTGGTGTGGCAGTTTCTTTTCTTTAGTCACATGTTCACATGGTTTCCTGGGCCCGGTCTTCTGACACCATCTTGATCCAACGGCTATCATGAAAGTGCAAGGGTTTTGTCAGAGGCTTGCACTTTTGTGACGATCATGGATTCATTTCCATGACATAGCCTTTCTTTACAGGTGGGTCCGTTGACATGTATGCACAAATGGTAGCACCTTATTGGTCCATGTATCAACACATTGGAAGCTATCAGTGGGACCTAGTTTTCGGATGCGTCAGAGGGTCCTGACATTGTCAGAAAATCAACGACAAGCACATGATCTTATGGGATGTGTCAGAGGTTTAAGATCATGCGTTGGCCATCGATTCTATCTTTTCAGAGGGGATAAAGCATGATGGGTCCACATGCCAGGTGTGCTAATTTGTTGTTATCTAATTGGTCCATGTAGAGTGATTGGGCATGCTATCAGTGGGGCTAGGTATTTTGAGGCTCAGTGGGTTCCGACAATGACAGAGCATCAACGGTCAGCGTGTAATCTGATGGGTTTTCTCTAACACTTGCGATCTTAAGACCACCATTGATTTTGTTTCCTATTAGAGGGTTGTCAGGGCAGGGAAAGATTCTTGATCTGAGGGTTGTCTTAAGTTCTGATAGAATCTTTATGCTCCATGTGAAGATGAGACAACCGTCGATCTTCTTCTGTGGGCCCATTAAAATTGCCTCAATCTTTTGGTGGTCCTGATAAAATGTTTGGTGGTTCCAACAATTTTCAATGCTTTTCGCTCATTCGCAAAATGAGATGGCGGTATTCTAAAATGGCTGTCGATTCAACGAGTGTGTATTCGCATGATCTCTAAACTATTTGGCAGATAGATAAAGTTCTTCGCGAACTGACAAAAGCCTTCGGTCACCAATTCGCTAGATGTAGCTGGGATGAGTTAAATTCTTTTGGTCACTAGTTCATGGGGTTAGGTGGTGAGTTAAGGTTTTATTTCATGAATAAGAAATGCCTTGTCGCGTAGTCGCTAGAAGGTAACCCGAGGTTGGTAGTTGAGTTAAGGACATAAAGACCATGAAAAGGAGAGATCTAGTGGTCACAATATTAGGTTGATCTTAGTTTGAATATTGACCGCCGATTTACTTCAAGCACCATAAAGTAGCCATTTATTTTCAAATTCTAATTTGTGAAGGGTTTCCTGCGACCAAAAGGACCAAAATTGAATACAAAAGCGACTAGTGCTAGTATGAGATGATTTGTTTGCCATTGCAGTGTGGTCTAGGGTGTGCCATGATCATTTTTAGGGGTTTGTACTATGTTTTTTGTGCTCGAGGCGTGTTGCAGGTGGCTGAAAGGGTTGACATTTTGGGAATTTTTGTGATTCTCAGTACCTTCTCAATGAGATTATCATGATTATGGATCACTTCATGATTTTCTTTCTCCTGGTTTCCTGGGTTTCTTCCCCTGTAATAAATTTGTGACCGTTTCTAGTTGGTTGGGTGGGTGAAGCCCTAACCCTAGTCACCTGAAGCTTGATGCATCCTCTTTGAGGATTCCAAGGTGACTAGTGGTGGTATATATTACAGAATTTTTGACTTAGTGTGGGTTCCAAAACTTTCTTTTGGTCCCTGGTTGTTGATGGTACTATACTGAGTAAGGAGAGCCTGGATTTTGGGTCTGTTTCTTTGGCATTTTGTTGCTTGGTAATGTATTGATTCTAAAAATTAATGAGAATACATTTGAATTCTTGTCTTAAATCTCTGATTGTCTTCTTTTTTTGATTGTGGATTCGTATATGTTAAGGTCACAAAGTGGATTAGCATATGGTAAACAAAGAGTATTGTGAGATCAGCTTGGAGTTCCTAACAAAGTTATGATTAAAACCTTTAGGGTGATTTCAGTGAGTTCATTGTTAGATTGGAATTTGATGATCATGTTTGAGAGTGGGGAGAGTAATAGGCAAAGCACTTACTCTGAGTTTGTGTGTACTTGAGTTAAGGTTTTAGGTTGATATATGTTAGTTAGTGACTCTTTGCCCTAGGGTAAGGCACTAGTCTATTCTTAGGAGGCAGTCCATCATCATCAATCGCACACACAAATTAAATGATCAAATCTTTAAGTCAGTTAGTAAAGGATATAGTTGTCTATTATTTTGAGACTCTTTTCAAGAAGTAAGTCAAGGGTACACCCACCTAAGCATTAAGGCTCAAAGTGTAGGAGGATCTCTTTTGATCCTTGTTAATTGGCCCTCTTCCTTGTAGACTTTGGAGTGGTGATAGAGTCAAAGTATTATTAAAGTTATCTAGCAAAGTATAAATCTGCAAGTTGAAGATCAAAGGGAACTCCCAACACCTAGAAATGCCTAATAGGGATTTAGGCTTAGTTCTTGGTGATCGAATATTGAAAGAAGGTAGATAGAGGTTTTCACACCTCAAATCAAGTCAAAAAAATCTAAAAATAAGTCTTATATCCTAATTGTTGAGCAATGACAATTTCTTGTTAATAGGATGAACTTGTGGAATGAGTTCATGGGGAAGTTAAAGAGAATGAAGGGTAGTACAACTTGGTGGAGAGGTCTTGTGGAGAGGAGGTGATTGACAAGAATCCCTCATTGAATAGGGTCTAAGGTAATTCTATAATAGGTTAGGAGAAGGGCCTAGATCAAGTCCTAGGTGAAATAGGATAAGTGAGTAAAGACCTCCCTATCAAATTGGTATTAGAGCCAATAAAAGATGAGGGTAAGACATAGTGTATGTTAGAAGGTGGAAGTACATTAGTGGGATAATCCACCATGGTGACCAATGTCGAGTTGGAAAGGGAAGTGGTAGAAAAAAAGGAGAGGAACCAGATCCTTGAAGAGATTGTAGAAGTTTTAAGGAATAAGCTAGATGAAGTTGCAGAGGCAGCTGGTAAAATGAAAGAGAAGCTGGAAGTTGAAGTTGAAAAAGGAAAAATAGTAACTGAGGATGACTAAATTATTGAACTAGATCGACCAATGCAAGAGGAACCCTTCCTTAAAGCCATTAAGGCATTGGAAGGCAAAGCACTTGATATGATACCCCTATTCACTGGCAAGATGGATTTAGAGCTAGTCATGGAATGGATTAAAGGGATGGAGAATCATTTTGAGTGTGAAGGTGTCTCAAAGGAAAAAAGGGTGAAGGTTTCCAAGTCAAGACTCAGGGGACCAGCCCTAACATGGTGGAAGATTGTCCAAGAAGAGAGAGAAAGAGAGGGGAAAAGATGAATAGCCAATTGGTGGGCTATGGTAACAAAGATTAAAGACAATTAACTACTAGAGGATCATGAGATCTAAATGCACAAGAAGATGCAAAGTCTCAGACAAAAGGAAATGGATGTGGCCTCTTACACTGAGGAGTTTCAAAAATGTTTCTTAAGGTCTAAAATCCAAGAAGAGGAGACCATCCGAGTGGCTAGATATTTGGGTGGATTAAGGTGGAACATCCAAGAGGAGATTAGTTTGTGGAATCATACTATTGTGCACAACTACTTTCAATTAGCACTTAATGTGGAAGAGAAAGAAAAGAATTAACAAGACTCTAGTCCTACAGGTAGAGGCAAAGGAAGATACTCTAGAGGACATAGGGGTAGATATGGTGGCAGACATAATGAGAAAAGAAGTCAAGGAGACTCTAATCTAGTTGACCAAAGTAGTGAGCCAAGTGGGAGAGGTAATTATGGAAGAGGAAGAATATTTCAAGGTGGTGGAAGATGTAGAGCATGAAGTTTCAGCAGAGGGTCACACTTTGCAAACATGAAGTGTTATAATTGCGGTCAACTAGGCCAGCCTGCCTATAGGTTCCTTGACAAAGCTTCTAGCTAATAAGAGAAGAAGAAGATAACTTATGCATAAGAGGAAGTGAGTAGTGTGAAGTCACCAAAGGTTAGCTTGGATTCAGAGCATGTTGAGAACCTCATGTTTAGGAGGGTCCTGCTTAAGGAAGCAGTCAAAGAAGAACCTAAGAAAGGGAGGGTTCTTTTTAGGATCAAATGTAAGATCCTTGGAAAAGTGTGCAAAGTTATCATTGATTCAGGTTCAACTGATAACATAATTTCAGAGGAGGCAGTCCAAAAACTAAAACTTGTTAGGATACCTCATACTCATCCTTACAAAGTGACCTGGTTAAACAAGGGGAAGCATGTTCTAGTGAATGAACAAGTGTGGGTGGAGTTCATGATAGGTGGCTATCAAGATAAAATTTTGTGTGACATCCTACCAATGGATGCTTGCCATTTTCTACTAGGAAGACCATGGCAATATGACCGGGATGTAGTCTACCATGGGAAGAAGAATATGTACACCTTCAAGAAAGATGGGGTTGCCTATAAAAAATAGTCACTTGTGGAGGAAGGTGTTGCAAGTACATCTGATCCTAATGTACTTTTGATGATTGGGAAGGACTTATTGCATGAACTCAAGGATGAGGAAGGAGTTGGACTAGCCATAGTCCTAAAACCCAAGGAAGAGACTGAGGCACTACACTCCACTTTGCCGAAAGAAGTCCAACATATTTTGGATCAATTTAAAGACATAATCAGTGATGGTACACCAACTAGTCTTCCTCCTCAAAGAGCAATCAGTCATCAAATTGACTTTGTACCTAGAGCATCTTTTCCTAACAAAGCAGCGTACAAAGTGACCCCCAACCAGAATAAAGCGATTGCAAGGTAGATTCAAGACCTACTTGATCAAGGATTGATAAGAAAGATCATTAGCCCATGTGTTGTCCCAATGGTTTTGGAACCAAAGAAGGGAGGTAAGTGGAGACTATGAACTGATTCTAGGGCAATTAATAGGATAACCATTAGATATAGGTTTCTTATCCCTACAATAGAAGACCTTATGGATTGTCTTGGGGGGTCTCAATACTTCACCAAAATTGACCTTAAAAGTGGGTATCAAAAAATTATAATGAAAGAAGGGGATGAGTGGAAGTCAACCTTTAGAACTAATGAGGGTCTTTATGAATGGTTAGTTATGCCCTTTGGGCTTACAAATGCACCTATTACATTCATGAGATTAATGAATGAGGTCCTAAAAGATTGCATAGATAGGTTTATTGTGGTGTACTCATATGATATCATCATCTTTAGCAAGACCAAAGAAGAACATATGCATAACCTAGAGGTTTTCTTGAGAAGGTTACATGAAGAGAAACTAACCATCAATCTACAAAAGAGTGAATTATTAAAAAAAGAACTAGTCTACCAAGGCTCTGTGGTGTCCCAAGGTGACCTTAAGATAGATCCAAGTAAAGTTGAATCCATTCTAAGTTGGCCCACTCCTAAAATAGGGATAGAAGTGAGGAGCTTCCATGGATTAGCTCAACTCTATAGGAAGTTCATAAGCGGCTTTAGTGAAATATGTGCACCCTTGCTAAATACCATTAAAGGAGGAGTTAAGAACAAGCTCATATGGAACAAGACAGCTCAAGAAGGCTTTGAAAAACTGAACCAAATAGTGGCCACTCAGCCCATCCTAGTCCTACCAAGCTTTGACAAGCTATTTATAGTGGAATGTGATGCAAGCAACATAGAAGTGGGACTAGTCCTTAATCAAGAAGGAAGATCTGTAGTACCCCACCCCTAGTCCAATTTTATAAATATTATGATTACTTTATGATGATAGATTATATGTTAGGAAATCATTAATGCTTATGGGTTTACTAACCCCATACTGGCATGTGTATGGTTGATGTATTTGTTTTATATACTTATTTGATGTGCCTGATGTGGTTGAGGGACGGAGTCAAAGTTATTTACTTGTGAGATCCACACGATCGGTCGATCCCTTCCATTATTTGTTATATATTTAGATATGTATGTGCATGCGGGTGTTGTATGCATATTTGTAGGTACCGGGCATCGACTTCCCTGAATTGTCAGGATGAGTGTGCCCTATCACAATATCTCAAATGGTAAGAAAGGGGAGATAATACACAGATCCAAAACCCTAACTTAAACCCAATTGTCCTAGGTTGGACAAGTATCGGTTTGACTACCCTATCTGAATTTGTCAGGTTGGCAAGTTCGTGGATCCCTTCCTTGAGCTTGTATGTTTTATTTGATGATCTTGATTTATTGCTTTTTGTGTATATGATTTTCTATAGTTATGGAAATTAATATTATAATTGGAAAATAATATTAAATTTAATTCCTATCTTTATTGTATAATTATTAATTAATTAAAAATCAAATATTAGGATATTTGGTTTTAATTAATTAATTATGTGAAAATAGGATTAATAATGTCCATTAGATATTAAATAATTAAATTGCATGATTTAATGGTGTTTGAAATATTAAATTATTTAATGAGGGATTATAATAATAACATGTGCTTTATTGAGTTTGAATGTGATTTGTATAAAAAAGTGACAACTTTCTATAGGACTCTAGGTTGAGTTGTGCAATTAAAAGATATTTTTAATTATTAATTAGGAATTTCTTTCAACTTAAGAGTGTGAGTTTGATTAGGAGTTGTATTGTGAGTCATCTAGGGTTTGCATGAATGGTGGAGTTGAATCCCTAATAGGGGGAATTTGCATTCAGTTGGATTCAATTAGGTTGTTGGAGATGTGTGGAGAGAGCTTTTGGAGAATTTTAGACATTTTTGTGATTCTTGAGCTTTGTGTGTGTCCTTGAATTTTCTGGGTGAAGATTGCTTACATCTGGAATTGAGCTTTGCATACATTGTGATTTAGATCTACAGGATTGAGTTCTTCTATTGTCAGATCTGGGAGTTTCAGCATTCTACAAGCATTCTATTATAATTTCTACCAATGGAACTAAGGTAGGGTTTGAAGAAAACTTCTTGTAATTTCATTTGTAGAATTTTTAGTGTTTTTATATGTTTTTTTTTAATTTGTTGATTTAGATCTGTTTTTAGTATTCCTTTCAATTTGGGTGTTCATAAACCCTTAGATTCATAGCTTTTAGATTATTTTATGACTTGGCACAGTAGGGTTATGCTGTCAAAATTTTGAGAGAAAATTTATTACAAAACCCTTAGAAAATGAAAAATTAAACTGGCTATATTTCAAACTATTGAATAGAAGAAATAAATAAATGGGTTGTGAAAAAAAATCAATTTTGGTAAGGAAAAATGCAATCTGGGTAAAAAAACCCAATCTCTGTAAAAAAAAAAAAGGCAGTCAAAACAAATTTACCACAGTAGAAAAATCTATTTTCTTACATAAGGCAAAATTACATTAGTAAATAAGAAATATAATTCTCAAACAAATAAAGAAAAGACAGATTAGGCAAAAGACAAAATTTTAGTATAAATTTGTTAAAAAACCCATATATTTCCATTTCTGAAAAAACAATATATATATATATATGCAGGCCTTTATTTCCATTTTCAGAAATATCCTATTCATAAAAAAAAAAGTTTGTTTTTAAAAGCTTATATTTATGCTTTCATTGTTTATAAAATTGATATAGCAATGGAAAATAATATATTAAATGAATTTTGGAAAAGTTGTTTGTAAAAAAAAAAAAAATCTAAAAAAAATATTAAAAAAATTTAAAAGTGAAGGGGCCACGGGTCCCACCCCGTACCCCCTCGATAGTGGGTATTGCCCTATTGGCGGTAAACAGTACCATCGATAGGACAGACCTACCGGCGACACCCGTGGGTGTTGTGCAATAGGGTTTGCCATAACGGTGATGTTGTGGACGTCGTGCGGAGGGCAGCCCACCATGGGTGCGGGTCCCAAGAGGATTCCCCCAACTTTTTAAATTTTTTTATATATATGCGTTGTTAAAATTTGATAGTTAATTATATATTTATAAATGTTTTATAATTAAAATTTACTAATTAAGTAAATTTTAGTATATGCTTTATAAAATTTTGTTATAAATTTTTATTAAATAATTATTGTTTTATATTAATAATTTAATTATTGTTATTTAATTTTAATTTTATTAATTATTCTTATGAATATTTAGTGTTAGTTTTTTTTTATATAATGATTATTATTATTAGATTTAATTTAATAATAATAATTTCATTTGCTAATAAGTTTTGTTTTATTTAATATTATTGTTTAATAATATTAATTTCTGTCAGAATTATCCATTTAATATTGACAATTTTATTAATAATATTGATTAATAATTTTCATCCAATATTAAATAGAAAAATATTGTTGAGACTATTAGGACTTTAGATAAAGTTTTACTATTGCTTTAATTGTTAGTCTAGTGAACCTTGGTTAATAAATGTTTTGGTAAACTTTATCTAATAAGCTAACTGAACTGGCCAATAGAATAGGTTTGGTTAAATTGTTTGAATTTGAAATATTTATTTGATTTAGCCTAGGTATGAAGTATAAAGTGTGTATATAATTGTATGATTAATTGATCTTTTATTTAATATCGAACATTCAAAATATCTTACGATTGTATATGCATCTTTTCATACTGAAATTGGTTGTTTTATGCAATATGGTTTTATCTTTCCTGGATGTTGGGTTTGTACTATTTTATGGGTGCTAAATGACCTAGGAAAGACAGAGGTTTGGGAATTGTCTTCTATGTTCATGTTGATTCTTATATTTGATGTGTGTGTGTGTATTCTGATTATCATCCTTGTCTTGACCATTTGGGCTCATGTTGTATTGAGTATTACTTCATATTCTATAGAGGAGAATATGATATTGAATTTTATGTCTGATACATGGGATCATGTGTATATATTCTTTTGTGAACACTTTGAGAGTGTTTTATGACATTATGGTTATGTGAGAACCAGTGTGTTCTTATTATTTTGTAGAGAAGTCCTGAGGGACATTATTATCTTGTGATCTATGTGTCATCTGTGAGCCTAGGGTAGTTTACCTAGATATGTAGTAGGAGGTAGCTTGCAATAAGTGTTGGGGCCCACAAGTGGCTGCTAGGATCACTTATTGTTAAGTATCTTAATCAAGTGATAACATAATATAACATTGAGGGATATTAAAAGAAACCTAACAAGATAAGTTTTCTCGCCCTGGCTTAGTGCTAGTACAGACTAAGGTGGGAATGGAGAAGATGACTAGCCCCCTTTATAAGGGATGAGTTGGCATAGTTGATGGCTTCATCTGTATGAGTGGTCATTGACACCGTGTATGGTCACTTGGGTGTCGGGATCCAGAGAGATTACCAGGACAAAACTCAAGGGTTAGATGTACATGATGACACCTTCCTATGCATAGTCTAGTTATCCTACATGTGTTGGTTGCCTTTGGATTAGTGAGTCTTTCATGGCATTATTACTTATTCACCTTGAGTAGAGAGCTTTTAGGATCCTTTCCTTAGCTTGATCTATTTGATGTTTGTTATCCGAGTCAGATCTATTGTTATCTCCTCAGCATGGTGGGAGTGGACCATTTAGGTTCATGAGGTTGGGTGGTGGTGATTCTTTTACCATTTGAGATTCTGACATTCGTGTACCAGTACTGGATGATCCCTGTTGCAATTGTTCCTTCTTGTTCCTCATTGATATAGTTGTACTCTGCTCTTCTTCTTCTTTGTGATCCTGTATCTTGTATCAGTTTCTCACAAATATCATGTGTACTTTTTTTCAGTTATTGTATTACATACCCTGCGACATGTGCAGTGGATGTAGATTTATGGATACCTTATGGTACCAATTGTTTTTATGTTATCTTTATGTGATGTTTCTTTTATCTTTCTTTGTTTATATGAGTTTTGTAATTGTACCTAATCTAATTAATTAATTTTACATTCACGTAATTTTTGTCATGGAATCCTTGAGAGTTGTAACCTATGTGATTTGTTCATTTCATTGTATTGCTTCCACATTGTAAAAATTTGATGTTTTTGTATGTTAACTTTTAAAAAAAAATATTTTGCAAACTTAGATGCATGTTTAGGTTAAGTTCTCTTGGGTTCCCTCGTGGGGCATTACACTTGGTATCAAAGCACCGAGTTCTACACTAAGAACTCTGGGAAGTTGTGTGCCCATTGAATGTTGACTTTGCTTGTCTATTGTGTTTAGGTACCTTCTCTAATGTGTTTAGAGTAAAATACATTTGGATGTCATGAAGCGATTACTCCCTTGAGTGTGGCTACCACTGGTCACCTTTTTATGTGAATGTTGTGTGATTGATAATTTATTTTTGGTTGATTTATGAATTGTCCCTGATGTGTGGGGGCTAGCATTAAATTTTTTTTTGAACTTCCTTATGATTGGATTAGTCACCTTACTCTCTTTTCGTTATCTATTTTGTGACGCTAGCCATACTTAATTTATTTTTGAAATGGAGATCTCCTATGATTTAATGTTGGACTTATGATTCCCCCGCTTGGGTTTTACCTTTTTGAGTTTTATGGTGGCTACTCTAAATGTTTGTTATTATTGACCCTATTCTCTGATAAGTGTTGTTTCTATGATGTTCATCATGAACCCCTGATAGTATGTATAAGGGAGGACATCACGGAGATGGTACTATGCTATTTTGTGTGAGATTAGAATCATTATATATCCTTTATGTTTGCTTAAGTGTTGCATTAACTAGATAGTTTTTCATGAACTTCTCAACTTATTAATTGTTATAGATATGAATGTGTGTTTTATGCAATTGATCCTAGATGTTTTCTATGATGATGAATGAATAAAAGTTTTGATTTATTTGAACCGTAAATGAATGATTGATCAATGTGATTTTCAGTTTGTTCCTAAACTAAATATTATATTGTTCTTAATGACTGCATATCATGTTCTTACCTTATGACTTGATTTCAGATGTTATGTTTTGTATTTAGTAAATGCTTTGTGTTTGGGGGATATGTATCCTTATCTATTTGTAGGCTTCTAGGAGTAAGCCTAATCCTAGGGGGGGTGGATGTAGTACCCCACCCCTAATCCAATTTTATAAATGTTATGATTACTTTATGATGATAGATTATATGTTAGGAAATCATTAATGCTTATGGTTTTACTAACCCCATACTAGCATGTGTATGGTTGATGTGTTTGTTTTATATTTTTGTTTGACATGCCTGATGTGGTTGAGAGATGAAGTCATGCTTGCTTGCGAGATCAACATGATCTGTCGATCCCTACCATTGTTTATTATATATTTACATATGTATGTACATGCGGGTGTTGTATGCAGGTTTTCAAGTACTGGGCATCAACTTCCCAAAATTGTTAGGATGAGCGTGCCCTATCGCAATATCTCAAATGGTAAGAGAGGGGAGATAATACACAGATCCAAAACCCTAACATAAGCCCAATTGTCCTAAGTTGGACAAGTATCAGTCTGACTACCCTATCTGAATTTGTCAGGTTGGCAAGTTCGTGGATCCCTTCCTTGAGCTTGCATGTTTTATTTGATGATCTTGATTTATTACTTTTTGTGTATGTGATTTTCTATAGTTATGGAAATTAATATTATAATTGGAAAATAATATTAAATTTAATTCTTATGTTTATTGTATGATTATTAATTAATTAAAAATCAAATATTAAGATATTTGGTTTTAATTAATTAATTATGTAAAAATAAGATTAATAATGTCCATTAAATATTAAATAATTAAATTACATGATTTAATGGTGTTTGGAATATTAAATTATTTAATAAGGGATTATAATAATAACATGTGCTTTATTGAGTTTGAATGTGATTTGTATAAAAAAGGTGACAACTTTCTACAGGAGTCTAGGTTGAGTTGTGCAACTAAAAAATATTTTTAATTATTAATTAGAAATTTCTTTCAAGTTAAGAGTGTGAGTTTGATTAGGAGTTGTATTATGAGTCATCTAGGGTTTGCATGAATGGTGGAGTTGAATCCCTAATAGGGGGAATTTGCATTCATTTGGATTCAATCAGGTTGTTGGAGATGTGTGGAGAGAGCTTTTGAAGAATTTTAGACATTTTTGTGATTCTTGAGCTTTGTGTGTGTGCTTGAATTTTCTAGGTGAAGATTGCTTACATTTGGAATTGAGCTTTGCATACACTGTGATTCAGATCTACAAGATTGAGTTCTTCTGTTGTTAGATCTGGGAGTTTTAGCATTCTACAGGCATTCTATTATAATTTCTAGCATTGGAATTGAGGTAGGGTTTGTAGAAAACTTCTTGTAATTTCATTTGTAGAATTTTTAGTGTTTTTATATGGTTTTTTTTATTTGTTGATTTAGATCTATTTTCAGTATTGCTTTCAATTTGGGTGTTAGTAAACCCTTAGATTCATAGCTTTTAGATTATTTTATGACTTGGCATAGTAGGGTTATGCTGTCAAAATTTTGAGAGAAAATTCAATACAGAACCCTTAGAAATTGAAAAATTAAATTGGCTATAGTTCAAACTATTGCATAGAGGAAATAAATAAATGGGTTGTAAAGAAAAATCAATTTTGGTAAGAAAAAAATGCAATTTAGGTAAAAAAACCCAATCTTTGTCAAAAAAAAAAAAAGACAGTCAAAACAAATTTACCACAGTAGAAAAATCTATTTGCTTACAAAATGCAAAATTACATTAGTAAATAAGAAATATAATTCTCAAACAAATAAAGAAAAAACAAATTAGGCAAAAGAGAAAATTTTAGTATAGATTTTTACAAAACCCTATATATTTCCATTTCTAGAAATATATATATATATATATACAAGCCTTTATTTTCATTTTCAGAAATATCCTATTCATAAATAAAAAAAGTTTGTTTTTAAAAGCTTATATTTATGCTTTCATTGTTTATAACATTGATATAGCAATGGAAAATAATATATTAAATGAATTTTGGAAAAGTTGTTTGTAAAAAAAAACAAATTAAAAAAAATAGAAAAAAATTTTAAAAGTGAAGGGGGCCACAGGTCCCACCCCGTACCCCCTCAACAGTGGGTACTACCTTGTTGGTTGTACGCAGTACCGTCGACAGGGTAGACCTGCCGGTGGCACCCATGGGTGTCGTGCGATAGGGTTTGCCCTACCGACGATGCTATGGATGTTGTGCAGAGGGTGGCCCACCATGGGTGTGGTTCCCAAGCGGATTTCCCCACCTTTTAAAAAATATATATATATATATATATATATATATATATATATATATATATATATATATATATATATATATATATATATATATATATATATATATATATATATATATATATATATATATATATATATATATATGCGTTGTTAAAATTTGATAGTTAATTAAATATTTATAAATGTTTTATAATTAAAATTTACTAATTAAGTAAATTTTAGTATATGCTTTATAAAATTTTGTTATAAATTTTTATTAAATAATTATTGTTTTATGTTAATAATTTAATTATTGTTATTTAATTTTCATTTTATTAATTATTCTTATGAATAGTTAGTGTTAGTTTTTTTTTATATAATGATTATTATTATTATTAAATTAAATTTAATAATAATAATTTCGTTTGCTAATAAGTTTTGTTTTATTTAATATTATTTTTTAATAATATTAATTTGTCTCAGAAGTATCCATTTAATATTGACAATTTTATTAATAATAGTGATTAATAATTTTCATGCAATATTAAATAGAAAAATATTGTTGAGACTATTAGGACTTTAGATAAAGTTTTACTATTGCTTTAATTGTTAGTCTAGTGAACCTTGGTTAATAAATGTTTTGGTAAACTTTATCTAATAAGCTAACTGAACTGGCCAATAGAATAGGTTTGGTTAAATTGTTTGAATTTGAAATATTTATTTGATTTAGCCTAGGTATGAAGTATAAAGTGTGTATGCAATTGTATGATTCATTGAGCTTTTATTTAATAGCGAACATACAAATTATCCTACGATTGTATATGCATCTTTTCATACTGAAATTGGTTGTTTTATGCAATATGGTTTTATCTTTCCTGGATATTGGGTTTGTACTATTTTACGGGTGCTAGATAACCTAGGAAATATAGAGGTTTGGGAATTGTCTTCTATGTTCATGTTGATTCTTATATTTGATGTGTGTATGTATTTTGATTATCATCCCTATCTTAACCATTTGGGCTCATGTTGTATTGAGTATTACTTCATATTCTATAGAGAAGAATATGATATTGACTTTTATGTCTGATCCACGGGATCATGTGTATATATTCTTTTGTGAACACTTTGAGAGTGTTTTATGATATTATGGCTATGTGAGAACCGGTGTGTTCCTATTATTTTGCGAAGCAGTCCTGAGGGACATTATTATCTTGTGATCTATGTGAGATCTATGAGCCTAGGGTAGTTTACCTAGATATGTAGTACGAGGTGGCTTGAAATAAGCGTTAGGGCCCACAAGTGGCTGCCAGGATCACTTATTGTTAAGTATCTTAATAAAGTGATAACATAATATAACATTCAAAGATATTAAAATGAACCTAACAAGATAAGTTTCCTCACCCTAGCTTAGTGCTAGTATAGACTAAGGTGGGAATGGGGAAGATGACTAGCCCCCTTTATAAGGGATGAGTTGGCATAGTTGATGGCTTCATCTGTATGAGAGGTCATTGACACTGTGTATGGTCACTTGGCTGCCGGGATCCAGAGAGATTACCAGGACAAAACTCAAGGGTTAGATGTACATGATGACACCTTCCTATGCATTGTCTAGTTATCCTACATGTGTCAGTTGCCTCTAGATTAGTGAGTCTTTCATGGCATTATTACTTATTCACCTTGAGTAGAGAGCTTTTAGGATCCTTTCCTTAGCTTGATCTATTTGATGTTTGTTATCCGAGTCAGATCTATTGTTATCTCCTCAGCATGGTGGGAGTGGACCATTTAGGTTCATGAGGTCGGGTGGTAGTGATTATTTTACCATTTGAGATTCTGACATTCATGTACCAGTACTGGATGATCCCTGTTGCAATTTTTCATTCTTGCTCCTCATTGATAGAGTTGTACTCTACTCTTCTTCTTCTTCTTTGTGATCCTGTATCTTGTATCAGTTTCTCATAGATATCATGTGTACTTATTTTTAGTTATTGTATTACATACCCTGCGACATGTGTAGTGGATGTAGATTTATGGATACCTTATGGTACCAGTTGTTTTTATGTTATCTTTATGTGATGTTGCTTTTATCTTTCTTTGTTTATATGAGTTTTGTAATTGTACCTAATCTAATTAATTAATTTTACATTCACATAATTTTCATCATGGAATCCTTGAGAGTTGTAACCTATGTGATTTGTTCATTTCATTGTATTGCTTCCGCATTGTAAAAATTTGATGTTCTTGTATGTTAACTTTAAAAAAAAATTATTCTGCAAACTTAGATACATGTTTAGGTTAAGTTCTCTTGGGTTCCCTGGAGGGGCATTACAAGACCGGTTGCATTTTTTAGTGAGAAATTTAATGAGGCTAAGTTAACATACTCTTCATATGATTTGGGTGTCTATGCATTGATACAATCACTCAAGAATATGAGGCACTAGACCTATTTCCTAACGAGTTTGTGGTCTATACAGATAACCAAGCATTAAGCTACATCAACATACAAGAATATCTAAGTCATAGGCACATCAAGTGGATGGAGTTTCTCCAAGCTTATACCTTTACCATTAAACATAATAAGGGTCTAAACAATAAGGTTTCTGATGCACTTAGTCGAAGGTTGGTGACTGTCCAAGAAATCCATCTTCAAAGCATTGGTTTAGAGGGATTTAAGGAACTCTACAAGGAAGATGAGGACTTCTCCAAGGCATATAAGGTATGCGATGAATTTGAGAACCACTTCCATAGTGATCTTGCTAGCTACACATTGCAAAAATTTTTTTTATTCAAGGGTAATTAGTTATGTGTACCCAAGGGAGCAATGAGGGAGAACCCTATAGAAGAAAAGCATAATGGAAGCCTTAGTGGATATTTTGGTTTGAATAAGACATTGGACCTAGTGCAAAGGTTTTACTATTGGCCCAAGATGCCAAGAGATGTTAGGAGGTATGTAGATAAATGTATTGTTTGTAAAAAATCTAAAGGCACATCTTGCAATGCAAGGTTATATTAGCCTTTAACAATCCCAAATAGGCCATGGGAGTGTCTAAGTATGGATTTTATAGCAGGCTTACCTAAGATAACTACTGGTTTTTACAATGTCTTTGTGGCGGTTGATAGGTTTAGTAAGATGAGTCATTTTATACCATGTAAGGCTACACATGATGCCAGCTATATAACACACCATTTTTTCAAATAAGTGGTAAGGATTCATGGTCTACCAATCAACATTGTGTCAAATAGAGATGTGAATTTTCTGGGACACTTCTAGTAGAATTTATGGAGCAGACTAAGCACAAAGATTGTATTTGGTTCATCTTATCATCCTCAAATGGATGGCCAAACAAAGGTGATAAGTAGAGTGTTTGGAAACCTCTTGATATGTCTTACAAAAAAGTATGGACAAGTGTGGGACCAGGTATTACCACAAGCTGAAATTGCTTACAATGACATCATGAATAGGTCCACTGACAAGAGCCCATTTGAAGTGGTGTATGGCATGCACCCAAGGGGTGTGTGTGAGCTCAAAGAACTAGGTAATTAAGGAGAAGTGAGTGGCCATGCTCATTACTTTGTTCAATCAATGCAAGAGGTACATGAGTAGGTAAGGACATTGGTAGAAGCAAATCAAAAGGTGAAGACTAGAGTAGATGACATGAGAAAGAATTTGCAGTTTGAAGTAGGTGATTGGGTGATGAAAAATCTCAATAAGGTTAGGCTTTAGAAAGGCATGCCCAACAAGCTCCAAATGAAAAGAGTTGGACCATGTAAGGTTCTACCAAGTATGGCTCCAATGCATACAAAATACGCCTACCTAGTGAATTGGCCATATCTCTAGTTTTCAATATCCAAGATTTGGTTAGATAAAAGGGTCCTGATGTCAAAGAGGAAGAACACAATCCAAATGTTCATACTAATGTCAAAGACCTCAACTTACCAGTCCCTATGAAGCCTCAAGCTGATAGGATCCTACACTCAAGGGTGAAGAAACAAACTAGGCATGGTGTCTATATGGAACACCTTATGAAATGGAAGTCCCTACCTGAATCAGAAGCTTCATGGATAGAAGAGAACATTATCAAGAATCTAGGAATAGATCTATCACTCTTGTAGATCCTAATGACACTTAGTTTCTTGTTGCAGGGGGAGTATGGTGCAAGACCACCTAGGTTCTTGACTAACCTAACCCAAAGTTTTTTCCTTATAGTGACCTTGCCAAAGTCACTATCCAATAAGGACTTAGATAAGAACCTAGTGTGTGTGTGAAGAGATCCAATAGTTTTAGGAAGGTTGCTAGGACTCTTAACTAAGGCTTTATTAGGCTTGGATGTACCTAGGAAATTTGGTCTACATGTCGTTTTAGCATGCTAGTCAGTCAAAGCCTAAGATTGACTATATAAAATGAATAAATTACATAAGAAATGGTCCTATAAGGGTTAGATAAGCCTTAGAGGTCATTTAAGATCCATTGAGATGACTTAGATAGAGTTGTCAAAAAAGATGTAAAAGTTGTCAATGACAACTTTACAATTTTACAAAGTTATCATGACAACATATTGTCAAATGACTGTCTGAGGGACAGAGTTAGTTAGGGGACCTTCTAACTGACCTATCTTGGTTCCCCTATGTTATTTAAGGAATATCCCAACCAAAGAACAAGGTTGGATCTTTGTAATCATTTTTCTTTGTTTTTATGAATTGACTAGTGCGACTGTGAGACTGTAATAGAGAAAAAAGCTCAGTTATCCTTCATCCATGGATAAGACTAGGGTATTTCCTTGCATGCGTAGTTTCTACATAGTTTGTAAACATATTTTGTGTCTTTTTTTTGTAGCTAGGTTAGTGTTTTTGTATGTTTTAAAATTCCTCCTATGTGACCAGTTTACTGGTGCATCCAAAGTTGAGGTCAATAAAATAACTCCATCATGAGTTCCCATGGAGGGAATTGTATGGACTCTTGGGACATGATAGGGTATTGCAAATAATTTGTAAATATGTATTTTCTTGGCTAGATTTACAGGGGAGCTATTTTTTTGGTCAAGCCCTAGGCGAGCCAGTGATAGCCTGGTTAGGAAGCTTGACAGTGAATCAGTAAAAGATAGAAGGTCCAGTGATTGAGGGATGCAATCTAAGTGAAATGGAGTGAAGGTTATATGCCAAAGACTCAAACCTAAGAAGGAGAGTCCATGAACAATCCAACAAAGGGTATAGAAGCCAAACCCTCATTGAAAACTAGAGAGGCCTAATTAGGCCTAGAAAATAGGCATGGTTGTAGGGAGTATAGTATGGATACCTTAAGGACCCAAAAACTTGAGAATCTAAAGGAACTTTGAAAAGGGTGTCAGAATATGGTGTTATTCTTTCAACTTGTTTAGAGAGTTTGAGAGTTATACCCTGAAAAGGAGGTTTGGAGACCTAGAAAGGCCTAATAGGGCTTTAGGCTTAGTTCTTGGAGATCGACTATTGAAGGAAGGTAGATAGAGGTTAGTAAACCTCAACTCATGTCAAAAAAATCAAAAAATAATTCTTTTATCCTAATTGCAAAGTAATGACAATTTCTTGGTAAGAGGATGAACTTGTTGAATAAGTTCATGTGGGGAAGTTAAAGAGAAAGAAGGGTAGTACAACTTGGTAGAGATGTGTAGTAGAGAGGAGGTGATTGACAAGAATCCCTCATTGAATGGGGTCTAAGGTAACCCTAGAAAAGGTTAGGAGAAGGGCCTAGATCAAGTCCTAGGTGAAATAGCACAAGTGAGTAAAGACCTCCCTATCAGTTTGGCTAAGATTTGATAACCTAAGGGTTTAATGAGATTTTTTTGTGTGTCTTTGTATGTGGTCATAACTAGGAAGGCCTGATAGCCCGACATATATGAAGAAATTATGATAAATAATTTTTTTGTTTGAATTCAAAACTTTTTTTCTTGTAGTATCTTGTTGTTTTCCGCTATGTTGGCTCTTTCTAGAAGACTAGACTTCTCCTTTGGAGGTCTCTCTAGTCTTGGCCTACATCAGAGATAGACTTGGAATTGTAAGGATTAGAGTCTTTAGGGGACCATTCTAAATAAGGTGATCACATAGAAGAGTAATCATCCAAAATATCTTCTGGTGCTTCATATAATTCTTCTTTTCTTAGATGGAATAATAAAACTAGATGATAATATTGATGCATAAGAGTGGGAATTATAGTGCATAAATGTTCATAAGAAGTTGATGACACTGCATAAATGTCAATGAAATACCTAACGTGCAATGAAATTTTAGTAGTTACACAAATATTCCCCCCTCATTACGTCGGTCCTAGAAACATCTAACTCATGTTACTGTAAGGACCACCCTTAATTATTTCATAGGAAAATATGCTAATTAAATAATCTGAATACATATTTTGAGAAAATATTCTCCTAAAGAAGAAAACCATGAACTAAGTGGAGCTCCATGAATTTTCCTCCTTAACCCTTATAAAGGTGGATCCCTAAGTTGAATCTTTGAGATCTCAATCCCGATCACTCAAATAACAGACCTTGAATTATTCTCAAAAATAATCCATATTGAGCTCCCCACACACACTACTCCACCATACTATATACGACCCTCATAAAGGTGATAATTATCAATATAGTCTCATGCTCTCTAGAAAACCATCCGTACTTGAGATCTTCACCAAACCCCAAACTTGTCTCCAAATTAAATCTTCACAACACATGCATTCCTTAAATTTGTTTGCATTACAAAGAAAAAGGAAACAAAAGCATGAAAGAAAATCCAAAAAATTCTTTTTATAGAGAACAACATCTCAAAATTATAAGCTAACCAGAGATGGTTGAAATACTTTAGCCTCCAAAATGAAGGCTTGAAGTACTAAGTTAAAATATGCACAACTATAAGATTCATTAATAACACAATTATCATTTGTTGAATCTTCATCTTTGATGCATGAAAAGTGACCTCCAAATTACTACTAATAGAAAATGCATTCAAATAACTATGTAACTATTTATGAGCCCTTGTAGTTGTGCAAATGAATGTTCATTTGTCCCTAGTGATGAAATTGCTTGTCCATATTACTAGTAATTAGTTTGGAACCTACATCTTTCTTGCACAAATGTAGAAACTATTTAAGTATTTAACAACTCTCAAAATTATTTCCCTTCTCCAAAGCATTGACATTGGTTACAAATTGCATGAACCTTCCAATGGTAAACAATTTGAGAGACAAAATAATCTGTCAATCTACAAGTCATGAAATTATCTTTGTACCTCCAATACACCTATCTAATAAAAATATCCTTATATCACCATTTTACAAAGATGAATAAGTTCAAGTTTACAAAGGATCAATATCAAGGAATCAATTAAGAACATGTTCATGATGCAAAACACATCAATATGCCATTTGAATCAAGGCATAATTCCAAGGAAGCCATAGTCCTTTGAAAAAATTAAAATACATAAGTCACCATAATCCTCCAACACATAAATCTCAAAGGCCAAATAATCAATTATGAGAGTAAAGCTCAAACGTCATCAAATAATTAAATCAAGAAAACCTTCCCACCTCTAGTATACAAGAAATTTCCCCAAAACTCATTCACCAAGGCTCAATTTAAATATATAAAATGATTGAATTTTATTCTTAATAAATTTGCTAATAAAAAATCAAGAATAACACAAAAGTTTAATAATAAAATTTCATAATATTATTAGCCATGAATGATTTCGAAACACCTAATTACACATTTGAAACAAAAATGTTAATATCCTTAAAGTTTATATTTTACAATCCTCATCATAGTCTCAACATTAATTATCAAACATTTCAACTCAACATCCAAGTCATAACAAAATATAAATAGATTTAATTAAATCATATAAAAAATTCATGAAATTTTAGATCTATCTAATTACAATATTAATTAGTTTCTATAAAAAAACTACAAACGCGTCTCTAGTTATCGAAGGTGAATATTGTCCGTTTTATCAATGTATTCTAACCACCATTTAAGCAACTTAAACTAACAAAGATAAAACAAGCAATGCAAAAATACAAATTATAAAATGAACACTCAAGTTCGGTCTTTTTTGCAACCATACAATGACAAACTAAAGCCAACTCCCCACGTTTCAATGGTCAAAGATATCAGGGAAATTGGTTCCAGTTTAAATACAACGTAACTAGCCTATAAACTTGTGCTATGGTAACACTAATTGTCACGACCCCAGAGACCCGCAATCATTTTGAGATGAGTAGGGACTTGGCCGATCTGCGGAAGTGGTAGTTGGGGATGTCAGAGGAGTGTGTCAAACGACATGTCAGAGGACTTGCACTGTTTTCTCAGTAAGTGGGGTTTCATTGGTCGTCAGGGAGGTGAATTTGAATTAGGCATCATGACGGCTTGCCTTGGAGTTCAAGCCTCTTCTCTGCAACTGCAACTTCACCTACCGCCATGAGTGGCATTGGAGCTGAGGCATTTTTGCTTCATTTACATGCAACTATTTGAATTCCTCCATTATCAGTGGCCACCATTCTGTTCTGCAAATAGGAGGCGTCTGATTTGCCTTGGAGGCCGAAGCGCCTTGAAATGTGAAGGCTTTCATTGCACTGCAGCAGTGTAGCTTTTTGACAAGTGTCATGGCTGTGCCTTTGCATGCAATTTGGCCGTTTGAATTTCAAACGGGTCGCTTGGGCGGGTTACTGGACGTGCTCCTCTATATAAGGCTGGGCCTTATTCATTCTTTCAGGTTGGACAACGATGGAGGGTAGCAGCGGAGCTTGCGGACTGAAAGTTGCAGACGGGCGGATTTTGTTGTTGCAGAACTGAGAGCCGACGAGACTGGTTGGACTGATTTACTGCTAGAGAAAAGTGTTGAGCATTGGTGCCACCACAGCTTACTACTCACGGCTTAGGTTCTTTCTCTTAGTTTTGTAGCCATTTTCTCATGCCTTGGGAAGGCATTATTGTAATCCAGCTAACTTCTGTTAGTCTTTCTTTGTTTTAGGGGCAACTAGTCATACTTAGCATAGTATAGTGCTTGGCATTACTCTTGTACTCAGTGGATGTCAATAGTTATGTTTTGAAGCTTTCCCCACTGCTTGCTTGCGTTGCATAATTTTCATGAATGTCTGGTATCTTGTAAGTTCATTCTTGTAGACACCAAATCCAACTTGGGACGAGAAGGCATAGTTTGGGTTTGTTTCATAGAGCCGAACCTTGCTCTTGTTGCAAATCGCAGTGCCGCGTGGACTTGGAGCAGGGAGGCCGCGACACTAATAGCCATTTAAAACTACTAGTATGGATTCTTGATCAAACAAACAATAGAACTAACCTGCTGTTTCTAGACAACCCAAAAATATAAGAGGAGAAGATCATATTGAAGATCCAAAACATCATTAGAGTAGCAGCAATAAAAAACCAAAAGAATACTCATGTCAACCGAAAAATAAAAGTGGGAAGTGGTAGTTAAAGATTAATTAGCTAATGCCTGAAATCCATAACCCAAAAGGGTGATAGGCTAAGGAAAAACTGATTGAATTACCAAGGAAAAGACAACAAATTGATATAAATTCGCATGCCAAATCCGCAACATATATATCTATGTCTAACGTCCCATGCAAGAAATGAATTCTATCACATAAATAATAAACATTAAAATGGATCTACGATAGCAACATAGGAGTACGCTAGCTCATATAGGACAATAAACTCTTCACTATACAACTCTAAATGACACCAAACTAAGGATGCCCTGCTTTAGGCATGGTGGCAGCAGAAACATAAAGGAGAATTTTAATTGCATGTTGATATCTAGCATTTCAAATCATGCACATGATGCAAAGACATTAATGGGAATACATTGAAAGTCTCAGGGGAAAAAGAATTAGATTTTGATCGAGGCAGAGGAATAGAAAAAAATAAAAATCACACACAGTTGCAAATATAAAACCCAATAGAGATCCTTTTCACATTAAAATAAAACTTTATATTAATGCCCAGTTTTTTGATTTATAGAGGCAGCGAAAAAGCTCACACTGTTATCTATTTTTTTACAGAGACAGAATATTTTCTACATTCACTACTAAGAAAAACATTCCCTTTAATATCCAGAAACCTCTAGAAGATGCTTGAATTAAATCCAAACAAAAGAAATGTCAGAGAAAAATTAATTAAATAAAAACTATACTCAATGCGGTGGTTGGCAGAAGCAAAGTTGGCTGGATGAATCAAGAACCGGTCGCATGTTTGCGTGAATAAAATATAGGTCATGCGAACATGCGAAAAGTGAAAAGAGGGGGCCCCACGAAGCTTTGGTGGAAACAACAAAAATGCAAGAGGAAAAAGTTCAGCCAAAACAAGAGACATTCGCATGATCGC
Organism: Chamaecyparis obtusa; assembly: GCA_027943335.1. Classification (NCBI taxonomy): domain Eukaryota; kingdom Viridiplantae; phylum Streptophyta; class Pinopsida; order Cupressales; family Cupressaceae; genus Chamaecyparis; species Chamaecyparis obtusa. The sequence goes on along the minus strand of BSBK01008013.1, from coordinate 2,368 downwards.
AAGAGCATAAAAATGTTTATGCGATCATGCGAAAAGATAAATAGTTAATGATGGTAGGTGAGCGGAAAGTTGATAGAAAGGAGAGAAGATTAAAGTGCCAAGCTGGAAACCACGTCTGCTAACACTCCCCCTTAATCTTCACTGCTGCAGTCTTTGATGCCCAATCGATCCCTTTGATAAACAAAACTCTCTTTTCCCAGTGCCTTGGTGAAGATGTCTGCTAATTGATCTTCAGACCTGCAATGTTCCAAATAGATTTCTCCATTGTTGATCAGCTCTCTGATGAAATGATACCTCATGTCAATATGCTTGCTCCTTTTGTGAAAAGCTAGATTTTTTGATAATGCTATGGCTGAATTGTTGTCACAATAAATCTTTGTTGGTTCTTCTTGTTCTTGCCTAAGATCTTTCAAAATTCTTCTCATCCAAACTACTTGACATGATGCACTTGTGGCTACTACGTACTCTGCTTCAGCAGATGAAAGAGTAACAATTGGTTGTTTCTTTGAGGCCCATGAAACTACACCTGATCCAAAATGAAAAACATAACTTGAAGTGCTCTTTCTATCATCTATGCTTCCTGCACAGTCACTATCTGTATATCCTATGAGTTTGAATTCATTTGAGCTTGAGTATTGAATCCCATAGTTCTTTGTTCCACTCACATATCTTAAAATTCTTTTTCCATCATTCCAATGTGTAACTTTTGGAGTCTCCATGAACCTTGAAATCAAGCTTACAGAAAACATTAAGTCTGGCCTTGTGGCTGTTATATACATAAGGCTGCCAACAAGTCTTTTATACAAAGTTGGATTTACATCATCTCCTTTGTCATCTTTACTCAATTTTAAACCTGTCATAATTGGGGTTGGGGCTGGTTTGCAATTCAGCATGTTAAACGTCTTCAAAATGTCATTTTCATACTTTGACTGTGAAACAAAAATACCTTTATCATTCTGATTTACTTCAATGCCAAGAAAATACTTCATTAAACCTAAATCAGTCATTTCAAATTCTTTCTTCATTGCTAATTTGAACATGTCAATTGATAAATCACCGGTGAAGATCAAGTCATCAACATATAAGCAAACAATTAAGATTTCACCATTTTCATTCATCTTGGTATACAATGTGGGCTCACTACCGCACCTATTAAATCCATTTTGCAAAAAATAAGAGTCAATTTTACTATACCACGCTCTTGGGGCTTGTTTGAGTCCATAAAGAGCCTTCTTGAGCTTATAAACTTTGTTTTCATGACCCAAAAACTCATACCCAAGTGGCTGCTCCACATAAAATTCTTCTTCTAAAATGCCATTGAGAAAAGCTGATTTCACATCCATTTGATATACTACCCACTTGTTTTGAGCTGCTATGGCTAATATTGTTCTCACGGTGTCCAAACGAGCCACTAGTGCAAATGTCTCATTGTAGTCTACCCTAGGCTGTTGTGAGTAACCTTTTGCTACAAGTCTTGCCTTGTGTCTTTGCACATCACCATTTGCATTCAATTTGGTTTTGTAAACCCACTTTACTCCTATCACTTCTTTTCCTTTTGGAAGACTAACCAACTCCCATGTTTCATTCTTTTCAATTGCATCAATTTTTTCATTCATTGCATTTATCCATTTTTCTTCTTTAACTACTTCTTCAAAATTAATTGGATCATCAGCATGTGAATACAATGTGAAAAGAGAATTCTGATATGTGTTATTCTCATCATCATTTTGCACATAAATCTCTCTTAAACTTCTGATTCTTTGTCTTCTTAAGCTTGCTAATGTGGGATTGGACATGTCACTTGAATTTTTTGAATGTGGACTTGATGGACCTGCACTATGTGTTCCTCGTGATATTGGTGTTTGTTGTCCACTTGAAGGTGTGATTGCTTGAATATGTGAGGCTATTCTTGTGCTTGTTGAAGGTGTCATTTGAGCACTACTTTGTTGTCCTTGATTAGGAGTGGGAGGAGTCACATTTGGAGGAATACCTGCCGGCATAGTTTCTTCATTTTTTTCTTGTGGTAAATTGGTTACAATATTGACTATTTTATCCAAAGTTCCATCCCATGCTTCATCTTCTACAAATTGCACATCTCTGCTGATTATGACCTTCTTGCTGATTGGATTGTATAATTTGTATGCTTTTGATTCATCACTGTATCCCACAAAAATACATTTTTCTCCTTTGTTATCTAATTTCCTTCTCAATTCATCCGGCACATGTGCATATGCCACACATCCAAATACTCTCATATGACCAACATTATGTTTTCTTCCACTCCATGCTTCTTCAGGAATCATATTTTTAACACTTTTGGTTGGACATCTATTCATAATGTATGCTGCACATGATATGGCTTTAGCCC